>JAQGBU010000963.1:0-16739 GCA_034698605.1 Isotoma decorata
CGATTTTGCTGAGTCGGATATGTGCGTACACCTAATAGTGCAACTTTCCAGCAACATTTTATACTCAAACCTTGAGGGAATCTTATTCCTAAATGAAAAGTGATGGGAAAGGCTGCTTGAGAATGAGAAAGATGCCTAATTTTTTATCCGTAATCCGAAGTAAAATCCCTCGACACTTCACTCAGGTTAGTTAATAAAATTTTACTACACTACATTTTATAAATTCGTACCACTTTTATACTTTTCCCTGGCAATATTTACATAAATGGGAAATGGATTATTTCTGTCGTATTAGAGAAGATATGAATGAAGGAAAATCTGTAAAAACGAAAGAAAAAGAGGCAAGACAGTCTAAAGTAGTTTGTTCTCGTATTAGTCAATATTATTAGATTGCTCAGGAGTTCAGTTCAGTCAGCTCTATCAAAAATCATTATCCATCTTTCCGTCATTATTTCACACTGTCACGGTTAATAGAGATTTATGGTACTTCCCCAGCCACATCACAACTCAACTTTCTCTCTTTGCCTGTCTCGACCATTATGCCATAGCTATATGAGTTATATTGAGAACGTTTGCTTTCTTTATACACCGATATTCTATAGCATAACAAAATCATACATGCTGCATTTTATGATAGGAATAGGAGAGGGCAAAAATACATACGAGAGAAGAAGGCCAGTAAAACGGATCACAAATCATTCCTGTCCAAAATTCTTGTGTCAGGCTCTCCACAAATCCGCCAGCAAAATTAAATTTATTACGAAAGGAACACTACAGAAGAAGGGCTTAAAGGGAAGGTTCCACCAGGTCTGCAGGGAGACCACAGAGGAACGCATGCAGAGCAGGAGTAAACCATTTAGTTTATAGTTTTGTTGTATTATTGGGGTACAGAATCATAATATCTGCAGTTGCATTCCATAAACTATTATGGGTAAAGTTAGGAGATGATGAGAAACAACATATCCGGAAAGTAATAAATACCCGAATTTTAACTAATGCAACATAACAAACTGAAAACGTATAAAACTTTAAGATGGAGTGTTCTTAAAGTGAAAATAATTGCTAATCCTTTTGCATCAAAACTGATAATTTAAGTCGTTCTAGCCACTTAAAATCATTCTATAGGGTTTGTTTTAACAGATGTGATTCACAAAAGCACATGACAAGACACACATTTATAGCTTTTCTCGTAATTCTTTACACGAGAAAAAATATAAGCAAGCCCAAGTAAAAGTAATTATAAGATATCTTTCACCAAAACAATTACTTTAGGTTAGGACATACATCGATGCAGTAAAAATCATTCAGTGGAAGTTATAAACTTAGTTTACACTCCACTGAGATAGCAAACAGCAAGGAAACATTTAATGGTCCGTCTTAAGCTGGGCGGTCACACTAACCTTTAAAGCATGTCTTTGAAAACGCTAGAAGCAAAATATATTAAATTTATTTATCTTATGAAATGTGGAAATAACTTCTAAGTTTTTAGCACTGTTGGCAACAAGAAACACTCACAGTAGGATTATAAACTTGCAGCTAGTGAGTAGGACTGATTGCTGAAAAAAAGTCATGAGTTTTCATTTGTCTCAGTGTTCCAAATAAACTACAGCTGTACAGTTTAGCTTGGAATCGGGATATAGTGATTAGAATAGTTTGCACCCTAATGTACCCCATGTTTTAGCTTTTTCATCCCAGAAACTAATTAGTAACCCGAGGTAATCTGTCAACTGCAAAATCATATTATAATGTGATGCGCGATGGCATGAAAATGAGATGCTCGTTTTATTTTAGCCCTATAGACATCTTTAGTTTTTCATTTTTGAAGTCACTGTGTAGATTTCCACTAAGCTGGGGCACGTTATCGTTCGAATACAGATGAGATTTGCGTTGATCCTCAAAACGCACTTCAAAACTTGGTAAATGTAAAACTGTACTGGTATTTTATACGAACTAGGTAGAGCTAACTAAATGTCATAAATTCCATCAGATCAGCTTACTTTCTACACTTATCTCCCCTGATGCATACATATTCTCAATGTGAATGTAAAATAGGTGCTTTCACCTTCAAATAAATTCTATCCAGTAGATCTGTTTCGCACGTCCTACAGCACTTTCAACTTTTCCGTATTTTCAACTTCAACTCGACCCCAGCTGGTCGTATTATATTTACCCCGGATGGTGTTATATATCTGACACTAGTTTCAGTGACAGTGGCCCAGGGTAAAATATTAGAAAGCTTTTCACCCGTATTTAACATTAACATGTCAGCACCTAAAGCTGAAACGTAATATATCTTTCTGTATTCAGTTTCTTTACTAATCTATCTTTGTATGTGTTTATGCTGAAAATCTAGTATGACGCAAACCCTTTTAAACTAGCTTTCTTCCGTCTTTCCAAATCGGTTCTGAATAAGTTGCCTTCATAAGCCTATGAAGCAATCATCACAAATGTACCTGTTAAAACTGTTAAGCATTAGGCATCGAAACTTTGTAAACATACTCAGCCATTTTCTTCAGTACAAACTCGTACATGGCAATTTTACTTTGAGATTCGCTATATTTCGCATTCTAAAATGAAATCAACTTTCTACAGAGGTGTTGCTATTGCTTTTACTAATCTTTTGTCTGCAAAATTTTGATAATATACAAAGCATCTCTGATGCTCCCCAGGTTTAAATTCTAAGTTGATAAACTTTCAATTGTCATGCAGATTTCACTTTCATTTTGGTATGTTTGTTCCGTATTTGAATCTAAGCTTCTGTTTTCACTTGAGATGGTTTTCTTGTTAAAAAGGAAATAGGTATTTATCATATGACTGGTGGAATAAATGCATTATGCATAGGGGTTTGTCTTTTGAGCCTCGAGTCTTCTTTCCATCGTGCCTGGGCTGCACTGACGGATTGAATTGGATAGGAAGGAACGGGGATCCACATTTCACCAGAGAGTGAAGACATTTTCTTCTCTCTCCCTGCTAACTACTTGATTCTCTCAAAACAACAAAGCTTTTATTCCTAAAGCAAGATGTGATAAATCCAAAACCTATATTACTCGGACGAGACAAAGCAAACGAAGCCGAGTCATAAATCCCATTTTCTATTTCCAACCACGTATCTAATCCGAACCCATTATCTAAGTTAACCTTAGGAGAGTATTCTTGTGTTATTTTTCCTCCACTGAACCTTCAAAACTAAAACCTCAATCCTACTCACAAAACCACCTTTACTTCTTTGTCTTGTCACCACTACTGTTATTTCAGTTTACTATGAGGTACTTTATACGCACAGTTCTAACCAATCCTTATCAAAAACGATACTATTATTACTACATTTATCCAACTACTAGGCAGGTTAAGAAAGCAAATGTGCTTTCTAGATTGCGGTTTTTAAAAACTGCTCAGTCTTTCTTCAGTCTTATCGCATCACTAATAGAACCTCTCACATTTATTTCCTCCCCATTATATTGAGATAAGCTGCAAACAAAAAGTAAAAGCAATGCCATCAACTATACTTTGTAGAAACATGGAATCTAACTGAATTTAATATATAACTGTACAAAGGGCCTACAGGACTTTTTATAAAGATCAAACTTAAATGGCCTGCATTTTTCAACCGAACTCCAAAATTGGGAATATTAGCTTGGACCAGCTTGGGCATGTTGGTGCACAAAAAGTTGAACTTTTTAACCAGTCACTAGTGTAGAAATTCGAATAAACAATTCCCTAAGTAATCGTTAAGTTTACCATTTGAGGATCTTGAGTTTTACGGTCCACTCGAGTACCAGAGCTTCTAGAAGATCGTACACATACATATGTACTGCACACATGCTGCCATTAAGCTTGATGATGAACTTTAGGGAAAACTTTTTTATTCAGTTTTAGCTACGTAAGAAGGAAATTGCAATCCTATTGCTGTTGGTATACTACCCTCGTGATACGGACGAAAGATCATAATGTAATGTAGAACATCTACTTCTACTTTTTCCTATCATTTAAAACTTATAGTAACTACTACTGTATTACTACCAATATAATAAAACTAGGTAACGCGTAACCAACTCTACAAGAAACATCAATTCAATACTTCTGCCTTCTTTTACTTTCCTTCATTCAAGAGCAGTTATTTAATCTTAACCACCGGGGAACATTTCCCCGGTGTGCCGTCAGATTTTATGGATTTCTCTTCATTTCGAAATAGAGAAAAATATTATAAGGCTGAATCTTTCAGACTTATACTTAAAGATATGGCTGAGCTCATCTCAATCTCATTTTACCTCAATCTCCTAATACTCTCCTGTATAGGTACTCATTAAATACTCAATTCTACCTAACTGCCTTAACTTTGAAGTTTTAGGCTTCCTTGTAAACGAATAGTTCCTTTAAGAATCCTGAAATGAGATGTGCCTTCTAGTTTTAGAAGTATTTTTCCTCCGAGCATCATCTACTTCTAGTACTAATCATTAAGTGGAAAATACCCCAAGATTCTGAACGGAAAGGCATCAAAATCTTATGAACTTTGAGATGAAAGTAAAAACGAATGAGATCAGAAGCTCAGGCAAAGGGTACGATGCGTGCCTTCACTGCACTACAAACTATAAACTGCTTAGGGCCAAATGCTCCAGTACTAACAAATATTGAGGTAAGGGAAGTTGAAGAGAAGTGGACTAATTGTGAAAAAGCGTTATTTAAGACACAACAGAGAAGCCAGACGTCGACGATTCCACCAAAAGTTTTGACTATGCACACTTGCTTACATAACATTACAAACAGGGGGATGGAAAAATGATGATAGATAAATTTTAATGGAAATGTGACATTTTGTTTACCTTACTACACTAAATATTCTCATTTATCTCTTAACCTTGCTTAGTTTCAAATCTCCAATGTTCATTCATTTTCTTTAGTCAGTCAGACTTCAGATTTAGATTACTTTTAAAATATTAATGCGTCGCGAACCTTTGATCTGCAGCGAAGGCCCTTGGTACATCGTCATACTTATTCCTTTTACGCAATATTCGAAGACATATTAAAAAATGTTCCATAATCTGATGCATATTTGAAAGTCAAGCTGAAGTTAGACTTAATCCGAGGGACACAGGTATATCAAGAAATAGAGTACTACACTGTCTGATGGGAAAACTACAACTTCCATTAGCTTTAACTCACCCACCCGCACATGATGTGATACGATAAATCTAATAGTCTCATTACTCGTCATCATTTTATGGGCAGGATTATGTTATCTTGGATACATTCATATCGGCTTCTTATGGTACGATGAGGACTCTTGGAACTTTTTTTCCCTTGGGTTGTAGCCAGCTAGCTAATCGTAAGTAAGGCGAGCAATAGACGTCTCTCAGTCTGAGATGAAAATCGCTTTATAATATACTGTATTATGGTTGGGTCTTCCAGTAGTTGACAGTATATTTATTATGCTCATTCGTTTTAAATTAATGGTTACATTTAATCCTTGTAGTATTAAGTAACTCCACGTATTCAAATACTTTTAAATTATAAAAGCTGAAATTAAGTTTGTAAAGCAAATGTCACTCTGCTTGTCCTCTCTTCGGCAACAGCGACAGAAAATGAAGGGTTTTAATGCAGGCAGAAAATTGTGGAAAATTTATGCTTGACAGTTAAGTAGGTCTTACTAAAGTTGCTTGAAAGGAAAGACGTTAGCCGAATGCTTATAGTTACTTGTATGACTGAAAAACGTTCTAAAAATGTCTAACTGATAAACTAAATGATTCTTTCACCACTACACCTTAACATTACTCTGTGTGGAGTATTCTAGTAAGTCTCTCAATTTTCTCAATTTGCCATAAACGGCTCTCTATTGCGCTCTAATATTAAGTAAAAAAGAAAGTAAAAAGTGAAAGCAACGAGCCAATCCTCTTGTAATGACCTAAAAGTTAAGTGGGATTTTAACAGCCAGTAGCATAAAAATCGTTCATGAAAGCAGTTAGCGATAAGATACAAGTTTTCAGTTGACAATAAGATACGTCAGTAATAATATGACTTAATGCCATTATTACATTATATGTAGATTGCCAACACACAGGGACTACGTATTTGACCCAAGTTTAAATAACTCCGTGGGTGAAGTTTATGACCTCAAGAGAAGAGATGAAATGGGATGAAAGCATATGTGTCAATTTAATGAATGTCTACTCTAATGTTATAGGTTTTGGCTACATTGGCTGTGAGCTTGGGGCCATTTGCCGCTGGATTGGGGAAAGGATACAGTAGTCCAGCCTTGGCTTCTCTCCAGGAGTCAAAAACCAGCAGTTTCCATGTAACAGCACAAGTAAGTTGTGACATACTTTCACATCATCACACGAATACTTTCTCTCCATTCCGTATGCATTAAAAGATACAACAGCTTTTTCGAATTTTACAACACAACAGCAGTTGGTTCTGGTTAGCTTTTTATATAAAGACTTTATGTGATAAAGGATGGGCAGGAAAGGCACGACATAATAAGTTCATAAATTAAATCAAAGCTGGACAACTGCAGCACACATTTCATCTGAATTTCATAATAGCACGCAAAACTATGTTTCTAAGGAAAGAACAATATAAATCTAACCCTCGATTTCATCCTACCCCTTTTAATAATTTTAAACCCTCTCTTCTCGTCACCTTTAAACTGTAGTTGTTTTTGTATTTTGTCTTCATTGTCTTTCCCAGTTCAGTATAATTTACAGTATGTAAGATCGTACCATTATTAATTCAGTATAAGCGCAATATTAAAATCAACTACCTAGATTTGATTCAATTTCCCCAACATTAATAATCTATACTTTTTAATAACTATGGTTTAAAAGGTGTGACTACAAAAATATAATTACGATATGAACATACACCTAGTCTTTAAAATGCAAATAAAACAAGAGTTTAAAATATTTGAAAATAATTTTATAAATAGGCCTATAGCATAGTTTTGGAAGCGGGCGGAAAATCTAGATGTAAAAGAAATCATCGTATAATAAACTAAGGGGGTTTATTTCTCAAACTTTCACCTATCCATTTGGGAAAACTCAGAAAACAAGAATTTTGGTATACACTACTTTATAAAGAGTAATTTTTCGTCAATAGTGATACTCTACTCGCCTATAGACTTTGTCTTAAAATACTTTGGACTCATTGTAAATTACCCATTTAGGATATTTATTACTTCCACGTCTCTCTTTATACAATTTTAACATTTTCCAACACAGCATCCGCTACATTCCATGTCAACCCTTTCAAAATTCTATGAATGAAACGTAGGTATTCACATTTACCAACTTAATTTCTCAAAATATTAAATAAGGCCTACGTGTACAAAGAGAAATTTATTTGAAGTGGTCTGTTCTGTCTATTTAACACACTAGAGCAGCCGCTTCATAGGTCAGAATCATGTTGTTCAAAATGATGTTCAAAGGAACCATTAGTATGAAATACCAAAGATCAAACTACTCAAAGTAATCAGTATAATTTTGCTTTAGCATATATGCTTTCACCATTAAATCAAGCCATTAGTTGGTTAAAAAGGAATTTACGGCAACGGAGAAAGTACTAGGAACTAATTCCACGATGAGATGTTTCATGATGAATATAAAGTACTATCAATTTTCAGTCCAATTTACAAAGATTAGTTAAACTGGCTCGGATATTTACTACGCAGTGAATAAATGATGAATAAGCTTGCTGTGACTGAGCAGAATAATTTGATTAATCCAACCTTTGGTCACAATAACCCTTTCCTCTCAACGGCTTTAGATTAGGATAAAAGATAATTCTAGCCTTAGACAGTCACAAGCGAAACTAAATACCAAAAACCAAATAATCCTTTGAACATCAAAGATGCAAAGTTATGAAATAAGGACTATCGATGATAACAACTAATCCATATGCACCCATTCATGTCACTCACCACCATATACCACTCTTAGGATTAAACGCATAAATTACTTTCATAGATACTTCATTATTCGTTATTTCTCTGTGCCATTTTTGAAACATTTCACTAAAGGCTGGCCTTGTTAATGCGTCGTACGATTTGCTTGTGAGTTTTGATTTCAAGTCTAAACAAAAGACGGAAGTTTGCATTCTAAAATGATTGCTTAAATTATAATTAGTACTTGGCTTCCTACGGGACTCACAATGGGTTTAACTATCACCCTTAAGAATCAGAATCTCAAAGGAAGTAATGGAATTTGATTTTTATACAATGCTGTTGTACAAAATTTGCAGGAAGGATCATGGGTTGCAAGTCTTTCACTACTTGGAGCCCTATTTGGATGTCTATTCGGGGGCCTTATGCTACAATTGGGAAGAAAAAGGTCGCTACTCATTGTAGCCCTCCCTTTCTCCGGTTCATGGCTTCTTACTGTTTTCGCTCAACGAGTCGAAATGATGTACAGTACTTCATTCATCGGTGGATTTTTCTCTGCCGTCACGCTCCTAGCAACTCAAGTAAGGAAAAGAAAGACTTTACTATTGCTTCTATAAAATATAATATATGTACTGGATACTTGAATAGATTGTAGCCCATCATCAAAATGCCAGACAAAGAATTCTTTGCCAAAAGCATGTAGACTTTCTATATAGCGAAAAATATAGCTACTCAAGACACACAGTATTTTAGTATGGGAGCAATAGAATGCAATGCAATTTAGAAGTTCTTCCTACTACATTTCCTGAAGCTTATTGTTTTCTTTATCCGAATCCATAACCGTTTTCAAACTCATTTCCTTTCGTCTAGTACTACTTGGAGTAGCTAAACCTTATACTAAGGAAAGCATTCATACAAAGTTAGACGAATTGTTTCGAATTCCATATTTCATTATGAATAATAATTTATGAGAATTGTAGTTCTATGTTTTCAACAACTTGCGACTTGTCAAATTAAATTTATAGTTGTTTTGCGAAATATCAAAATGCAAGTAGTTTATCACAAACGTGGGTTTGGATGGGAAACAAATTAGTATATATTACATTATTATCAAAGGTTCAGAGCTAGAAAATTTAACTATACGTTATTTTTAAAGTGTTGGAGGTTAGGATAAAGTAACGTAAACTGTTTTGACAAGATATTCGGGTAAAACCTCGACATGAAGACGGCTGTGAGTGTCACAGAGAAATAAGGCTACGAGAAATATTTTATGAGAAGCTGCGTTTCAAATAAAAAATATGAATAATGAGGGTCCCACGCAGTGGGAGCTAAAATGATTAAATGTCAACAATATTTATGAATATGTATGATATATTATATTATATATTATATTATAATATGGGAATATGGCAATACTTAATTAAATAGTTTGTGTGATTTACTAGTTTTCTGTAGAGAGTAAGAGAGAAAGTTGTTAACTTAACTGGATTCGATAAACCGAAAATGCGTAGAATTTAATAAACATTGACAGTATCATTATTATAATGGTTATTATTATTCCCCTGTAGGTTTATGTGAGCGAAATATCACACCCAGAAATACGAGGGTGTCTGAGTGCGGTACTGAAAATGGCAGGTCATCTCGGAACCCTGTCATCATTCACCCTTGGAGCCTTCCTTGACTGGAGACAACTTGCAACAGTAGCTGCAGGGGCTCCAATTTTATTTTTCTTCGCAATTATGCTCATTCCAGAGACTCCAAGTTTCCTCTTGTATCACGGACGAGAAGAGGAAGCTTGTAAATCAATGGCATGGCTTAGATCAAGTGATGAAGATGTAGCTTCAGAAATGGAAACCCTTCGCAGTAATATTATGACGAAACATAAAAGTTTCTTCCCAAGATGTTCTGGTCAATTCCCTTTTCGTCAACTTTTCATAACCTGTGGACTTATGTTTTTTCAAAAATTTTCCGGTGTCACTGTCTTTTTTCACTATGCTGTTCCAATTTTCAAGCAGGTAAGGGCAATATCTAAATTTATTTATAGTATTGAATGTATTTTTGTTGATCATGTTTTTTTTTAAATTTTATTATTTGAATTTTTTTAAGCTTGTAGTTTTTATGATTTGTTTAAATGTATTTAGATTTACGGAAAAGACGCTTGTGAGGATATTATGGTAAAACTTTCATAGTCATGTCGTTTATATTCATGCTTTATGTTCTTTCTTATTTGTAGTAAGATATTATTGTGCAACTTTTGGCCAAAAATTTCAAAGTATCGTATTTTCCTCGCGAAATAATAAGGACTATAATATCTCGAGATTATTTGTCTTGCAGGTCTTTGGACGATCGTTAAATCCGCATGGGGCGGCTATTGTAGTCGTACTTCTCCAATTGTTGGGCTCAATGACATCAGGATTGCTGATAGACACAGCAGGACGACTACCATTGCTCATCCTTTCAAATCTTTTCATATCCGGTAGCTTCTTTGGATTCGGTTTATATAATTGGATGGAAGAGTCTTTACCACCGAGCTATCCTGGATTCGGTCCTTCTTTGGATTGGATTCCTTTGACTTGTGTTCTTTTCTTTACCCTATTTTTCTCTATCGGTATCGGGCCCATATCATGGCTCATGGTTGGCGAGCTTTTTCCTCTTGAGTACAGGTACGAAGTGTATTTCATGTTAGTTGTTTTTAAAAAAGTTGCATTTGAAATGAAGTCACTTTGTGCTTTTCGGCAAAAAATTTACTTGAAACCCATATTGAAAATGGGCTGATTTCTAATGATATTGAACTGAGATTTGAATCTGTTCAAGAGCGTATCCCACTGTTAAATGTCTAACGTGATGTACTTCAACTTAAATTCAAACCCGGGTCACAGAGATCAATAAAAAATGCTGAAATCTAGAAAGATCTATGTCTCTACATTCCTAGAATTTATTAGCCCAGAAAGTGATAGAATCAAGACTACTAGACTATAAAAATAGTAGGTGAAGTGTAGTGTAGGTAGCCCTTTCAATATTCAACGACAATACTTCGACTTCCTATCTATTTGATCAAACGAATCGACATCGACAAAGCAATAGAATTGGGGTACGTACGTACACGAGATCGTGACTAATATCGAAAATCTTTCGATCGAAAAGCAAAATTGTTTCTTAGGATTGGTTAGAGTTAGGAGAGGTGAAAAAATACGCAATTTTATCCCGATATTTGATTCTAGTCATGATACATTTTTATCTATCAATTTCATTTGTGTTACAGAGGATTTGGAGGTGCCGTTTCAACTTCCTTCAGCTACGCTTGTGCTTTTGCAGCAGTAAAGACATACGTGGACATCCGAGCTCGTGTCGGATTATATGGAGCCTTTTGGATTTACTCTGGAATTTCAATTGCTGGACTCTTCTTTGTTTGCTGCCTCGTGCCAGAAACTAAGGGTGTCGAACTGGAAGAAATGGAGCATCATAATAATACTAATTTACCGAATGCCACTACTAACCTAAACCCAAACTCTTCTGCTACTACTAATACAAACATAGCCCCATCATCAACCTGTTCTTCAACAAACCCTTCAAGTGCTCCTTCAAACGCCGCTGTCGCCACATTTTCAAACTGTTCCAAAGTAATGGAGAACCAGTATCCGCCTCCATTACGAACACCCCCCGGGGCTAAACAACTTATGTTGGACCGAAAATACTCCAACAATCCGAAACATCATCTGCACTTAAACTTATCTTTAGATAAGCCTTTAAATCACTTAAAGCCTGAAATTAAAGCCCCAATTCCGAGTGGATATCAATTATCAGGCGAGTCAGATATGTCGCAATCTAATTGTCGACTTGTAAGCTACTGTCCTTTACAGTGGGACCCACATCCACGAAATACTTACAAACATCCGAATCCATTTCAAAATCAAATGAATCATCAACATAATATATATCAATATAAACCACCTACGTATCATGAATATCATATCCCTCAGCCGGTTGATTACAGCGTCAATCATCCACACCGGGGTTTTCTTCAGCAAACTCAGTATCATCCGCTGTCTCATAATCATATAGAACAAGATTTCGAATACGATGTCGACCCTCATTATCGCGGGCCACTTCATTATGTTACACATAGAGGGGCAGAATTAGTTAGGGACGGAGGATTTTTTAGGCCTAAAAAGGGCACCGTTGTATGACCACTAGCCATGGTTTTAGGTGACGAATTCTCAGAGCATAATCTTCATTTAATCTCAAGATGAAGAGTTTTTGCTTACATATTAGATTTTTAGTGTGATACTCATAATATTTAAAAGTTACTCAATGATGCCCAATAATAATAGTAATAATGATAATAATTATAATAGCAAAGTATTTAAGAACACTCATTCAAGACTCATAGCAATTAGATTAAATTCGAGTTAGCCTATTAGATTCTTTCGACAACAACAAAATAAAAGATAAAAACGCCTTCAGCAAGGATACAACAATACTTCATGATTTAAATCATCCGTACTTTACGTTAGGACAGGTTTAGGGTACCTGAATACGATTGGGAATCCTAGCCGGTATCACACAAATGTTTTACGTTTTGAAAGTCGCATTATTTGGTGAAACTACGAATGTACTCATATTATGTATAATACTTATTTACACCATGAGATTTATAATTACAACTTATTAAGCAGTTAGCGCTGCCGTAAGCCCAAACATTTTCAAATCTTTCTAAAGATGACAATAATAAAAACATTTTTAAACATTAATTCCAATACATAGATAAGGACTCTGCTGAACTGCAGGCAGGGATGATAAAACACAATATAGTATACTTCTATGACTCAAATACTAATAATTACAGACAATAAAAAAAAGTCAAATATTAAATGGGGTTTCTGTTCTTCATGCATGAATGCATAGACTATGACCATATTCTGAAAAACAGCAAATTACCCAATTTCTCTCATTTAACTTTCCCTAGAGATTAGAGATGCTAGAGATTCTCAATATAATATATTAGGCAAAAGTGATATCAGTAAAAGCAAAAGAAGGCCAGGCTAGCTTACTATCTGCATGACATAGTCGAACTTCATTTTTAGCATGAGGGACTGAAGGATAAGGAAGAAGGACTTGCTTGGTCTCTTTTTAACTTTCGCAAAGTATGCATTTGTGTGATATGCAAACTATTTTGTACTGCTTGAATTAATAGATTGAATGAAGTGAAAGTTAATGCGCGCTTCCATGAAACCAATAAGACAATAAACAAAGACAATATATATCTCTGAACGACAGAGTAAAAACTAAACATGATAGTCCGTTTGAAATAAAATTAATATTCTAAATTAATACTGGTATCAACAAAAAAGTTGATTCATCCCATCCTTCAATATTTGACTAAAGTTCATATATTAATAGCAATTTTAAAATCATAATGAATTTTAACTAATGAAGAGCAAAAGTGCTTCAAAATTAGACTGCCTTCCTTCTCAATTTTTACTAAATTTTAGAAGTATAGTGATGAATAACACACTGCACTTTTTCCTACTTTCTAAAATGCCTTTTCTAACATAAACTGCCTCAGCTTGTAAATCAATGATGAGAATAAAATTCACATACTTTTCCTTACAATTTGCGTGAAAAGCTTAACTTTTCATATCATACATTTTATTTAAATGCTTGGTTGGCTTTTTGTGACAAAATAATTTTTAATTTACTAGTTTTTGTCTTTTGTCTTCTGTAATGGGTCGGCAAAGAACGCCTTATGCAATTTAGTATATAAGAAAAGAATATGAAAATTTTTAAAAGAAATTTGCAGAAATTCAATAAGCTGCATGTACGATGCAAGGCAAAAACATCTGGTATAAACGACTATTTGATGATTGATTGATTAGAGCTTACTATCTACAGAAATTAATTATACTAATAAATGTAAATCTTAGGCTTTCATTGAAATTGAAGATTATCATGATAAAGTACATGATGTGGTATAAGGAATGCTCGCAATATACCTTACAAAGTCATGTTAAACAATCATGTTGTTGGAAAAATATATAAAAAATTCATTAAATGCGACTTGTTCTTGGAATTCTGAATAGCTAAATGATTTGAGAAGATTGTGTACTAAATAATAGGTCATTTTAATACTTGACAATCCGTTGCTTATACAGACATACGCACTGCTTTTAACGAGTAAAAATTAAATACACTGTTGACTGTAAAAGTTTTCGTTTCTTAAAAATAAATAGTATTACCGGCTGAAATTGTTGCCACCTTTGGTCATACAACTAAACATTAACTAATCAAAGATATCTACGTATTGCTAAAGGTTTCGTATTCAATGTGAACTTATACTTAATGTACTTGTGCTTTAGCCAAAGCCCAGCTTTAATTGTTTTTATAAAACTGACAATATAAAGCTTTAATAAAGCTTTTTATTCATTTCACATTTTGTAATAAAAACAGCCAATTCACTTGTTTTGTTTTGTAAACGGAGTGCAAGATAAATTCTAATCTCAGTCAATACTTAATTTAAAATTAAATTTACATAAATTAATTAAGAAAATCAATGATATAATTATGAATATTGGAAGTTAATATGTAAAAGCTATATAACTATGATGATATAAAGAGCAATAATAAAATGTTTAAATGGAAAACTCTAATATTAAATGCCACAAAATGAATTGCACAGTTGGATCTTTCAATGGTATCAGATGATTTGGCCGAGAAGGGGTGTGTCCGTGGGTGCTCAGGTCGTAAACTTCATTTTACCAGGACCCAAACCTTTCAGTAGTTAACAATGATGCATTTCTTAAATTATAAACCTGCTTATTTGTCTCACTAAAAGAAAATGAGCTATCGTCGTTTTCCAGTTTGACTTAATTTATATAATATTTTCAGCCCCCAAAATATCAAAATCTTCAAACCATAGTACAGGCGAATGTAAGTATTAGTGTAATGCAAAATTGAAGTCAATTCGTGAGTTTCTCTGTCAAACCGCAAGATTGAGATGCATCAATATCCCAAAAACACAATTTTATAATGAATAATTAAAATATTTGCAATTAAAAGGGAAATACCTGGAGAGTCTTTGTAATTCCGAAAAACGCTTACGCTTACAGATGTTTTTTCTCATCCTTTGCACACACGCTATTGAATAAGATTATGTAAAACTTTTTGAAATGCGTTGGAAACAAGGTGAGTACACTTTCAGTCGCTCTTTGGCCTAGTAGTTTGTTCTGGGTAGTTTTCTCCGGCTGACTGAAGTGTACTCACCTTGGTTGGGAAACCAATTTTGTATTTTGCTTACAGTGCATCGGACTTCTTTTGATAAGTTAAGGAATTTGGTAAACACAATGCAATGTTGGCCAGTGAAAACGATTTGTGCAGAATGTTGAGGAAGTCAACCCATGAAAGTTAAATGAATTAGCATTACAAATTATAGTTATAGTCTGCCGATCTCAACCCCACTGAAGTTAGGTTCATTGTCGTTGACGTCATTGATGAATGAAACCATGCGTTTTAAAATGTCAGTGCATAGCAGTGAACGACAGGGCAGCAATACATAAAAATAAAAAAACCTTGAATGGCTTGAGATTTGAGATTCATGTCTTTTCAACGAATACAGCCAGCTCAAATCAATTTTCGATGGATGCACGGTTATCATTATTTGCACCTGTTACTTGCTATTTAAAATATGCATCAAACTGACAATTTGTAGTAACACTGATATGCACCTATACACAACTTCAGCCTTTTAATGAATGTAAAATGTAGGGTAGGACCATCGCTTAGTGGGAAATGCAGGAAGAATTACTTGATAAAATGACTTCTTACCCATTTGTTGATGGTGTGTGGATCCGTAAGTGTCACAGTCCACTAGGAATTGTCCAGTCTGCTGACCTCCAAGGGTTTGAACCCTTTTCACCAGAAGCTCAATTGTTTGAGCTCCAGTCAGACCTTCCTTTACTGGATATGGTTGAAGTCTGTAAAATAGAAACAAAACACAAAATAAACAATAAATGAATACAATATACAAGACACCTAAAACATTACACATTAAGTGCTTAACTTTGAAACTTTGAGCTACAAAGCAGCACGCAAATCTGGCATGATGTCACCCTTCACCCTTTGAATTGATGGAAAAAGTTCCACCCCAGGGTGGCAAATAATAAATAGCCATTATCTAGTGACTATTTACCACCTTTCATCCTCACCCTGACCTGTGACCTGAAGTAAATTGAAAGACAAAATAGAAAGCTGTACGCTGTACACTACACTATACACAGTATACATATACATACAGGATACACTATACAATATAATATTTTGTGTTCCCGTCCTTCCGTCATGGGTCATCCGTGCAATACAATGCACAATTCAATTGCAATGAATGCAATGTATTTATTTCAATTTGCAGTTGCTAAATAGATAATTATTGGTCGAAAGTTAGTTTTATTTACAAAAAAGGCAAAGGGTGGCAACAGGCGCGTACCCTTCAATAACAATAATTAATAATAATAATAATAATATATCACAAAACAAAGATAAACAATAAAATAAAATGTACAAATGACTTCAGACTTCAGACTTACAATGAAACACCCATTGTGTTGTTGGTTGTGAGATGTCCTTTGCAGTATAAAATAATACAACCACTGAACCACAGCTGCGAAAGGTCACTTTACTACTTATTTTTACAGGTCACAGGTCACACGATAAATCAGAAGGAACAAACGAAACAAAACAATTGACCTTCGCCGGTATTTTATAACTTTACACTTTAGTTTAATGTCACTTTTCAGTTTGTTATTATGTTTCAAATTTCCCTCCGTTGAATGATGAAGAAAAGTGGTAGCGACTTGAGTGGTAACTGCGCTTT
>JAQGBU010000964.1:0-16734 GCA_034698605.1 Isotoma decorata
CTGGGGAGTTATTTAGGGGGGCTATAAGCCGGGGGGTTCTAAATCGCGTATTACGGTGTATGAATCTTTATAGAATTTTACCGCATATAATAACATATTTTCGCTGTAAAGTTGCAAGGTTACCGTGTTTTTCATTTTAGAATCCTCCCTGAATATATTACCAAATCGTATCGTACGTAAATCATAAGTTTAAAAATCAATACAACCCCTCCCTCATCTCCCAACCAACTCCCCATGACATGATCTATGCGAAGTGTATACACTTCCTGGTATAATTAGCAATGTAATCGACTCTCAAAGAAGATTTCAAATCTTTAGCAGTCTACAACGATATTTTAATGGATGGACAAATGTTTACTTTGCTTGCATATATTGATGAGATGAACCTGAAACATAAGAATACCCAACTTGTTGCTTGATAAAATTTGCAATACCAGAAGTAGAATGGAAAGTCCCATGAAATTACACATCTTGCATTTTATCAATTCTAGCTATTGAGTGATAAAAGATAGCAACATAATGACTTCGTCTTAAATCATAAAACGTTGTCAGTAACTCACAACAACTATTTTAATTCAAAGGTCCATCATCAATTAATATTGGCAGTGTATTTATGACGATATTAAAGAAGTGCTTTAGCTAGCAGGCTATAAAATAGGTAATCAGACACATCAACAGCACACGTGACAAGGCAGACGAGACACAGGCACACAAGGTAATTTGCATTAAAATTAACAAGAGCATTTCATTTTGTTTGGAAACATTCCTTATTCTAATATATCTAAAAGTTAAAATTAATCCCTTCGTATCACGGACATTGTTTTGTACTCATGAGCTTTGTGTGTGAGTTAAGTATACATTGGTTGCACAAAGCATTCAGCAAACTAAGTTCAGTTCGGACTGTACGGATTTGAGTATTAGTGACCTTTAAACATTGATTTTGAAGTATACCAACGTCAATTCATAACCCAGCTTGTGAATTCAGCATTTCAACTCGGAAACAGCTTTGAGACAAACTTTAACACGTTGTCTTGTATAGTTACATAGAACGGGAAATTGAGCTTGAACACACGCTATTAAAATTCAAGTCATCTTAGAGGGTGAAAGGGGTACAAACTACGATGAAGACTTGGACGTTAGACCACATGGAAAAAGTTGACTAAATGCTGAATTTAGTCAATAATTTAGTCAGTTTGAAAATACATTTTTATTAATGATGTTTGGGTGGGCAATTTTTTTCTCGCTCCTATTTTTGTGACTTACCGACACAAGGATTGACCCAAAGGATTCTCTGCCATCCAAGGCAGTCGTACAATTGAGTGAAATCAGTTCCATTACAAGCGCATGAAGTTCTCAACTTGGTGCCTAGTATCCTTATCATGGCATTACGACATTCTAAGGTTGTGCCTGCACATTTTCTCGTAACACTGTCCACGGCACACGCTTGCTCGTACTCTTCTAATCTACTCCTGAAACATTAAATATTCATATAATTAATAGTACCAGTATATTTTAGAAAAATTGCCTCAGCTAATATTCAAGATTCATTTACATTTCCATACAGAAAAGTTAATACATTATTATTATTAAAACCACAATTATTAATGCACATCATAATGAATTATTTAAAAAAATGTATTATTAAACGTATTTTACGAACTTGCAATCAGCTTCAGCACGACAACTTTCTGCCAAGGAATGGCATGATGGAGGATTTACCCCCAGATCACCCCTCTGTGCACAAACAGGGTGCAAATGTTCTTGAGCAAGTCTACACTGGTCGTGACGGTTTTCTGTTTTTCTGTAAATTTTGAAATAATTTTAGAAATTTTAAACGTTTCTTGAATGTAAAGGGCTTACATCAACATCATAAAATAAAATAAGTATTGAATACCAACAGTGCTCAGGACATTGGGATTGGGAAATTCTAGGAATAAGGAATGTTAAGACTTATTTAACTTAAGATAGCTTCATGCCAAGAAACTTTACTTAAAATTGCTTGAAAACAAATATTAAATAGAATATTGCTATAAGCAAATTAAAAAAACTTTAAAACAACACGTGAAAGCCACACCTTTCACTTGAAAAACAATTTAATATTGAAACCAGATTCATAAATTTTCTGCATATAACCAACATCCAGGTTGATTTTTGTTTTAATGGCATATAAATCCCCCTCTGAAGAGGTAAAATTGACAGAAATGGAAATTAGAAAAAAAGTATAGATTTGCAGGGTTTGTTTCAGTGCAATACTATAGTGCTGAAGATGGGAAAAAAAGTAATCAAGGAAAGAATATACGTAAGACAGGGAAAGTTCTGCTTTTAAAAAAAACTTTAGGAAAGAATTATTAACAAAGCTGGGTCTATATGGATTGTGGGTAGTACTTATTGAGATAGGTGTGTAAATGCCTTGCACACCCTCCCCTTCTGTATACACAAGTGCCCTAAGAGTGTGGAAGAAAGGTAAGTAACAACGTAATAAGTACACTTTTGTAAATGGTCCGCAGTGAAAGTAAAGGAATACTATTGTAAAGGTAGGCAGTGGTAGTAGCATGGTGATGATTTTGTAGGGAATAACCAAAGTATAGAGGTTAGGAGGTTAGGATTCTCGTACTTTCGTAGTTAAACTCTTCTAAATTGACTCTTACGGTTGAGAAAATGTGTATCTTCCCTTTAAATTATGGAGGATAGGTGAGACTATTATGGAAGGGAAGTCTGGGCCATCCCCTATTAAAGGCTATAGTTTCGTTAATAGGATACTATAAGTAAATGTGTACTCATTTTCTGATATTACATTCTGTCAGTGGCTCTTGTGGGCTTCAGCATTAGCTGTAATGGGAAAAGAATGAGTTGATGGCCCTACACACACCTTCTCACTTGCTCTCTTCTCCTTTATCCACCATCTTCTCTCCTCTATCTATTTACCATTACAGCCTTAATTCTCTACACAGATCTTCCTCACTCCCCATGTACAGTTTCACTAATGTTCTGCAAAATGCTCAACACGAGTCCAGGATGAGATCCCAAAAACCCTACCTAACTTCATTTTATCAACCAATTTGGCTTTGACTTCCGCTTTCAACATTCAACCTTTATCCTACTCTTTTAGCTTTCACCTAAGAAAATTTTAAATCCTACAATTTAAAAATTTCTACCTGGTTTAAATCAATTTAAACTCTTTATTTTTGCAATAGAAAGATGAAGTAATTAGGATGGCTTTCTTTTATAAAAATTTAAAGGTATAAAAAATCGAATTACTTGACTCGAATGCTAAAGCATCTTGAATTGAAGTAAAGTATTGAAATAGGAAGCCAATTTAGAATATCAGTGATATCAAACTGTAATTAACCTCAATTATTTCATAACCAAACCACCGCTAGAATCATTAATTACTTTCTAGGCCTTTGAGCAGAATTCCGCTGAAAAGGACTTTCAACCAAATCAGACCGCAAAAGCCAAATTCTCATTTCTTTCCTTTGTATTCCTTCCTTGTGGATTACTACGAGTACTGTTGTATTAGTTGTACAAGTAGCTAGGTGAAAGAAACAAAAGAGTACACGGCGTGAAGAAGTTGATTACATTAATGCAGTCTATGAGCCCATATAAGTAAGTCTTACCCTAAGTACAAAAGCCAAAAAGTAAGTATATTAGTTCATACTACTATTACATTCCTTTCTCCCTTCTAAGAAAGTCAGTCCGTACTCAGCAGACCATATCAACTTGACCAACGAAAGCAGGTAGACTCTATCTTATAAAACGACTGGAAAGGTAAGTAGACCGTATTGATTTTCTCCGACCCTTTCTAACTTTTCTTGGCCCATAATATCATCATATGGGGTAAGGGTACTGCACGTATATTCAACATAACTGGCATCATGTCTAGCTCCGTTCGGTCAGTTTTCTATAAGTTAGTTAAACAGCCTTTCTCTGACTTTTACTCACATACGGTTGTACAACAGCAGTATGAACCTCATTTATATTTTGCTAAAGTAACTATAGACTTAAACACTTTAAACTACTTCTGGGTTTGTAAGAAAAAATAGGTAGATATATGTTGTGTTCAATGCTCAGATATGTGTACGTATGATCACTGATCAGACCACTTACTTCAATAAATGGTCTAGCTGAAATCCAAAAACCACATACTTGCTACACGGTCATAATGGAATCACTGAAACATGTACTTCTCTTAGAATTAAACCATGGGTGGGTCCACTCCGTTTACATAAGGCTGGAAATATAATAAACTTATTTTAGAAAAGTCGACTTGACTGCGCTAACTTTGTTGTAAGACTTATAAACTACAAATTCACTACAACTGGTTTACTAGCTCAATGCAATGAATCTTAAGGAGCTCATGAGTTACTTCTACAATAAGAACACTTACTCTGGTCACTCGCTAGACCAATTTTACGGCAAAACTACCCCACATGTATGTGTATGGCCATATCGTAGTCACAAAATTGTAATTTCAGCATTTTAGGTGCTTAAAGCGTGGTAAATTGCATAAATAAAACCTTATACCATACGTTTTGACACTCTTATTGTTAGTGCCGTCGCAGACCTTTCGCATAATCTTACGAAGTTTTACCTTCAAGCAACCGGAAGGTCAATTCAGTTCTTTGAGTTGGTATATATGATATCCCTATTTTCCCATTTATACGCTATATCCGACTAACTCGATCTTTTGGAGTCATTACAACAGAATGTAGGTTAAAGACGGACACTAACAATAAGAATTCTTCATGGAAGTGACATTTTCTTCTTTTCTATACATCATATTCATAAACACGTAACGCATTTTCCTTTTTCCTTTCAATCTTCCTAAATTAACATGAAAAACGTATAAAAGAAGACATAAATTTCGTTTCGAGTTTTTATCCCAACGAAAATGACCTAAATATGTCTGAGAGCTTAATCCCATCCCATAGGAATTTAATGGCTGGCCAATTGACATTCAGTACTACATACTATGAACCTACATTTTGAAGCGAATTATTTCTCACGTGACTAATCTTGCTGTAAGATAGGATGTATGTGCAGTGTGCATTATATGTGATCAATCGACAAGTCGACAAAATAACATCCCTGAGCAGAGTTCCTAGAAGTCAAATCCCTCTTTGGTTACCTTAACTTCAATAATATCTTGAATCTAACTGAAATATTAAACTCATAACGTAGAATCCAGATAGACGCAGAATTTTGTTAAAATAAAATCATTCATTAAGAGTTGAGCAGTTTAGAGTATGTGTGCCATTTGCATTACGGAGCAGGTGTGACATTTTAATAAGATAACAAGTTTCGTGACAAATTTAACTCAATACAACTTTACTATTTATGTAATAACGTTGTGTTTTAAAAAAAGTGCAGTCGAAGCTCTTTTTCTCAGCTACAGGATGAAGTTAGAAGCTTGATCGGGCATTTTACTCCAAACATAAAGTTTAAAGTTCAACTTTTTTACAACTTTCTCATAAGTGACATGGAGAAGGGTTTATGCATATGTACACATGTACAGCTCACTCTTACAAGTTAGACGTGTTCAACTAACTGTAGGTAATAAGAACACATAATTCGTGTGTTCGCTTCCTATTACTACTATGGTAGAACCACGGTAGAACGTAGTACTACTTTTACCACTGCAACTACTCTTCTTACCCTTACTTACTACAACTCAACCCATTTATCCAACTTGGTATGTTAAATACATCTAAGAAAAGTTTTTTAGCTTTTGAAAAGGCTTTAAACGATGGCTAGAGATGGTGAAAAGTGGCTTGACTTGGCTTTAAGTTGACTTTTCTCTTCGGATTTGAGTTCGAAATAGGGGTGAAAGTTAGTTTTCCTTCGAAAAAAAATTGAATTTAACCAGGTCAAAATGTACTCTCATGTACATTCGTACATACTTAGCAAAGTAGAAATTCGTTTTAGCAATTCACAAAAGTAAAAGCAAAAAAGATCACCTGTACTAAAAAAAAGAGAGAAAAGAAAAGAAAGCAAAATGACACTGGTATCATCATTCAAGCTTTCTCATTGCAAGTTTTTGCTACTTATACCCAATAAAAAAAATGTTTAATACATAGTCTCGTGCTGTCCAATATTGAGAGTACCTTATCAAAATTACTCCTACATTTTACATCTTCAAGTTAACTCAGATCAAACCCTTAGTATTTTGCTCTCTCCGGGCTGAATGGTCTCACGTGTAAAATTTCTTCTTTAAGTTTTTCACTTTCATCATTTCAAACGGTTTATTTTCACAAGAAATTCACCTAATAATACTTTAGATCCATTCCCATCATTCACATTAGGATTGTACATTACGAGTTTATTCCTTGTTTTTTATCTGTATACTTTAGTAGAAGTCTGACCTTTTTAAAACTCCACTTTGTTCTTAGTATATATAACTCTCAATCTACTATTAGTCTACCTCTATATTCATTCCTACCCTTACATAGTATCTGTTTACACTCTCAAAGTACTAAAATCCAATCATCTAGATTCAGTAGTTCTCTGATTGTGATTGTGAATAGTCCATAATAGAAACATTGAAGGTAATAGAGCATTAGAAAAACAATAGGAAACTAATAGAAGGATACTATTAGAGATGAAAGTAAAGTTTACGGTGGTATAGTAAAAGTCATAATATTATCTGAGACAATGACAAAGAGACAATCCTCACTGACTAAGTGGTTACTCCTGTCAAAGTCTAGTTGAGTGAGGGGACTCAGCAGACCCAATATGGCCATCAGGATTAGGACTTGGAAAAGACGAGGACTCACTCACACTACCTTATGTATTATATAACTATGGTAGAAGCTACGTTGCCTTAGAACTTTTGAGCTAGAGAAAGCTAATACTGATACACCACCATACCCATGCATTATGATTATAGAAGAAGGAGCTTCTCTTCTAAAAGACAGTATATTTTGAAACAAAATGTAATGTAAGTTGTACTTTGTTATGTATACGGATATGGATAGTCCATAGACCCATGCTTAACCATTTTTAGGAGGCCTACACTGCAAGAAAAACGAGGATTGACTGAGAACATTGATACTGAAAGCTGGAAATGGTCTATGGACGTTTACACAAAACTAAATAACACATCTTCAACATTTTCTCTGGCTACTTTTTTCCCTTCCCAATCCTCTTTGTTCCTTTTACGAAGAAAGAGTACTCTGCACTTCTCTTAAATGGCCATGGAGAAAGAAGAAGAGCTCTCCATTGCATTACCGTATGGGTGTCTGGAGGGCTATTACGTCCCAGTCCCTGACTGTCAATGTCTCTCTGTTCTTCATCCCGATGACATCAGGTTGTTTCCAACTTTTACTACTGATACTGCCAAAGTATTCACTGCAATATTCACTATAGTCTTTTTTTAGTCAGTGACGATTGAGAAAGGCTCAAACCAAAAGCCGTATTTTTCTCTTTAGTTCAAATTTCTTATATTAATTTTACTCTAGATGGAAGTGATCCTAGTCGATTGGAAACATAATGTAATGTTACCTTGTATACACATATATCAGAAAAAAAGAAAATGTACTAACACTAATACCTAAAGGTGGGTGATAGTATATAAGTATCGGATCGCATATTCGGCTAAGGTGAGGTTAGGCCTCTCCGATCAGAAATTCATCAGCTTCCTTCTTGACATCTCAAGTGTCCTCTTATCCCCCCCACTCAACTTTTCCTACCCATACCACCAACTAAGGTACTACAGATACCAACTACTCGTACTACTAGACGAAGCCACTTCAGCTTGTCAACCGCTTACAAATCTCTCATCCTCCCTTCTTCATCATCATAACATAATGCTATCATTCCCTCTTCTATTCAACACTATCTATACACCTTCCTTGTAAAATTTAGATCCAAAAGTATTAATAAAGTCAAATAGTAGGCTTTTGGATACAAGTATGGACGCTAAGGCGAGTTTTGTTTTAACTATAAACAAACGAACCTATAAAATGTTATTATTAATACTGTAGATTGGCCTATTCCCTTCATATGTTTGTTGCTTTCCCCTTTTTACTCTGCTCTTATGGAGTTACACATGTTTCAAGTGGTTTTATGAATCCTCAAGTATTCAGATATATTGTTACAAATACTTGATACAAATAGATTGCTTCAAACCTTCAAGTGGAGAGAATTGTTTTTACTTGCGTAGTTGGTGCAATGAAACCTATATAATGAATCTCGTGAACAACGTCTGATTTTTAGAATAGTGTTTCGGAAAATCTTTTAACCGAATTGACACAAAACCTGGATGCATTTTAAGTAGATACAATATTGCTTATTTTGATACGAGAATATAAGGTGTTTTAATTAACATGGCTTCATTCATGAATAATTAACAAAAATTCTAGAAAATACCATGATTCAACATTTATCCATCCGTTGGTTATAAGTCATACATAAAAAATTAGCCATCAATCCTAGTATAATTATGCTCTATTCAGCCTGCAGAAACTTTTCTCTCGTCTCCGCGTCCTCATTCAGCTACTATTCTACTAAAGATACTCTTTACTACTGGAGATACAAAGTAGGTACTACTTCTTCCTTGTCATGTCGCTGTGGGACATAATAATTTTTGGAAGTTTGAACCACCAAGACCACTTTGTATTTTTCTTCGTCTTTGTTGCGTATGCAAAAGGATATGGGTGCCTATTTCTAAAAGAGAAAGTGAGACCAGTCACTCTAAAACCCGACCTGCAAAACGCATCTTATAAATGAGAAAATCATGAAAACATAAATTTGGTATTTAAACCAAACACAACCAGGGAAAAGTTAGTAACAAGAATGCGCGTCTTATCCCTGAGGTTATAGTGTAATAAGATATGAAATGATTATATATAGTAAGTGTAAACGTTAATATAATATGCAAGAGAGGTGGATGGTGGTAAGACTTAGAAAGGTGACGGTCGGTGGTACACATGGATGGTGAGAGGGTGCGATAGTCACCACAATAAATTGCTCTCTGAGTAAATTTATGGTGAGTTCTTGGCCAGACAGACGGCCCACTCTTTCTACCCATTCACAGAGCTATACATACTTAAAGTTCTTTCTTTCTCTGAGGGAAATCGATCCAGCGTCAAATGCCAAGCTAAACTTTCACACATACGGACGAGGAACATATTTCTCGATTGTGAAAAAAGCCCACTCACTCGGACGGACTTCAGGTATGTATACCCATCCACCCGCCGACGACACTCCAACACATAATGATAAAGAGATGCATTGTTCGTAAGTAAGCAAGTGCAAATGTGAACTATGTAGGCACTTTTACCCGTGGCACTTTCATTGTCCAAAACTACTACTAGGACAAAGTGAGATAAAAAGAAAAAAAAATTGAACAAAGATAATAGGAGTTGATATATTTTCAGGAGAAGATTGGCTACATTGCTGGTGTGATGGGAAAGAGCAGTAGTATTGACCACTATCAACACCACCATAACAAACAGACTTAGGCATGTCTGACAGCTCTATTGGTCACCAAATTTCTTTGCAAGGGTTCCACATCCAAATACCTATAATATACTGCTATTACTTGTCACTGCTTTCTCCAGTATGGACTATAGTATCATTGAGTTTTGAATGAGTTCACAGATATAAATTACACTAAAATGTATGAACAAAGCATCAATCGACTCATTGGAGTCTCAGAATATGTCGAATGTGTGTTTTTTTCTCACGACTGCCACCCAATGCCAAATAAACTAAGGTGAAATTACCAGGTTCGACCTTACTTGACCCGGTTGACAAGGATAGGTCGATTTATTTTGGTTATTCTCATCAAAACATAAGCTATAAGATAAGTAGAAATTTATCGGGAAGGAAATTTGATTTCTTTAGAACACAATATATAGGGAGCGTGTATCATTACAAATTCTGATTCATTTCATAAGAAGGAGAGGAGTGGGCCAAGAATAGAATAGGTGTAAGGAGGATAAGCGGATTGAGGTGGTTAAAAGAAGACACGGGGTGACTTTAATACAATAAAAAAGAAATGATGGTGCTTTGGTATGAGGGTTCAGACATATGCATTCAGATAGGTGAATAGATAGGAATAGAATAGAATAGTAAATTAAGAAAGATCGAATGATAAGAATAATAATAAATATTGGTTGCTATAACTCACCTGCACATACAGAAGGCCACATCAAGAGCCCATTTACTCTCAACTTCTCTGTAGAATTTTTGCAGTGCTTTCATACAAGTTTCTTGTCGACACCGCATAGGGTCACAATAGTGAAGGACTTGCTCAAGGAGCCCATAGCACGATTGGTGACGACGACAATTCTGCATAGCTGTAAGACAAGTCGCTTGCAATGGGATTCTCACCCCACTTCGTTCAGTATGACTTCCTGCAAATTGACAATTTTGTTTTATACCCTGTCTTCCTTGATCATAAATGACTTGAGCGATTCGTCCATGGCTGGCGGTTTTAAAAATTTAACAGAGAAATGAATTCATCTAGTAATAAGTAATACTTTCACTCGCTCTCTCTTCTCTTATAAAATATGTGCATGCCCCGTCCTTCCCTGTGTATCATTAATATACAAAATTTCTCAACACCACCAGCAAGACCAACAAGAAAAAGGAACAAGTATCACCTTTATACCTAACTTATTTCACACTTGATATATAGACACAATCACCTTTCTACCTATCTGTCTCCCAGAAACTACCAACCTCCTCCTGTCTCATTTATTATCTTGAGATATTCCTCTTTGACTTTCTCTTCCCCTGTTTTTTCTCTTTCCTCTCCAACAAATAATCACAAGCCAAGGGTTGGCTTCTGGCCTTTCTCTACTTCCTACCAAGGATAAGTGGGAATTCTTACCAACTTTTTACTTTTTACCTACAACACAAATACAACAATACAACTATCTTTCACAACACAAACATTTCATTCCTCTGCATTTCTATTTCTGTCTATATACCTTCTACCTGGATACAAGTCTCAAATATTAGTCTAGTTATGCATGTGTATAATTGTAGAGATTTCTATATTTTTAACTTTGTCCTATTTACGTGATTTTACTACAAAGAAACATTTTTACACCCTATGGCTATGACCAAAATTTAGCAACCTTTGAAGTAGATTGACTACATGAGATTTCAGCCACTTCTCAGAATCTTATTGATTTCAATACATTCATTTCTTATTGAAAATTATTTACGGATTTCTATTCAAACCCAAATAAAAAAGGATCAGTAACATAAGAAACAGTATTTTTTCGTTTTTGTGGATAAAAAAGACTTTTATTCTATTTCTAAATTTAATCTTTGTATTTATATTCATTTTGAACCTTTTTTAAATCTCAACTACTACTTTCTTAACTTTTTCTTACTTTTTTCTGCTTCTGCAAAAAATTTACTTTTGTTTGCCAAAAACATAGGAAAATCAGAACTTGATATTTACAGACTTAAGTTGGGTGAGTATTGAGCGATTACTGTATTGTGTATTTGCTGGCCAAAGTAATGAAAACGATGTGTTAAAACAACTATCTGTCAATAGGATTTTTAGCATGAATCTCTACGAAATACCTAAATACAATTTTTGATGCAGAGGCTTTTCTTTTGAAACTTGCAAACGTTTGGTAACAACATTGCCATTGTATACATGCACTCCGCAGTGTTAAGATGTATTTTCCTAATAACAACATAACCCTGTTGTACCAAAGGGCAGAGAGACTGTTAAAGTTTTCTGGATTGTGTGCTACTCTCTGCTAAAGCAAAATATATTCCCACTTGAATTCCATACAGACAAGTAATGCATGTTTGTACTCTTCTACTTTCTCTCCCTTTCTTGTGTGCATAGTACCAAGGCTAGAATCTACTACCACTTGTGATGCTAAGTAATAATATTATGTGCTGTAAAAGTCAGTGGGAGAGGTTGATACACACATAGGTAACTTCTAAACAGTAGTGTAGTCGTAAAGTCAAAATGAAATGCCTTTTGCTCTACGTATATATAAGGTGGTATTAGAATTCTATTGCTGTGGCAATGGGATAAGTCGATGAGTAAAGCTTCCAAGAGAAGATATCTTGTTTCCAAGTCTTGAGCTAAGCAAGAACAACCTTTCACCAAGTTCAACAAATTCAACTTTGTCTAGCTTGACTTTGTAAACTTGGTCCGTTGAGATTTCCCTTGACAACTTCACTCTTTCAATTAGCCTGTGGACTCATCTTCCTTGAACAGTTACTTCTATTTTCCCTACCCTTCTTCCCTTCATAGCATTATGTACTTGTATGCATCTCTTCAGTTCCTATGAGTACCTTATTATGAGCGGCCTCATACTTAAGTATTGCTTAAACATAGCCCTCCTTCAAAATGTTATTTGCTTGCCCTTGTCTCAAAACATGCACTTGGCTTGATGCAGAAGCTCTCCCTGGTAAATATTTCATTCTGGATTAATTTCCAAGATAATCAGATTTTGTCATCTTGGTTCCACACAGTGGGACGGGGTATACACGGATTAAACGAAACGGCAATGTCATCTCCTATATATCCCTGCACTACTACTAACTACCCTGTCTAATTGTATAATTCTATATGTCGTAAGTAAAGATAAGTAGTAGGTATATATCGATGTTAGGTAACGTACCAATGAACTGCAAATAGATTGTACTATAAATATTGATAGGGCATTCAGTAATTACGATTTATGATGATTGATAAAAGGTAAATGGAAGATTAGTAAGTTCAAGGGCTCTTTGTTAGAAGGTTATATAAGGCTTACCATAATTCTTTATGCTGGAGATTGTGGCAATGGCACTGGTGCCCCGGGGTGGGGGTTGAACAGCGGACGGTGGCGTTTGAGGGTGGGACTGTCTTCGATCTTCAGGATTGACGACCCTTGTTTTATGTGGTGTGACAGTATGTATGACAGGAACAAATGGGGGTGGTTTACTATTTCCCCGACCACCTTGAGGACCAAGGAGAGGAGTTTCGAGCTGTGACTCCAGCTCATGATCGGAAGCATGCGAGGAGGA
This sequence comes from Isotoma decorata, assembly GCA_034698605.1. Lineage (NCBI taxonomy): Eukaryota > Metazoa > Arthropoda > Collembola > Entomobryomorpha > Isotomidae > Isotoma > Isotoma decorata. Next base: position 12,994 of record JAQGBU010000964.1, read on the forward strand.
GATGACTTGAACTGTAATTGAGCCAGAGTGGGACGTAGAAAAGGATCCTGGTGAGGGATAGCCGTGATAAGAGATTGGTGTCGACAAGGACTCATCTACCATTAGCTGATTTTCGGTACGAGCGGCGGGTATGATATCGTCGTGTCTAACGGGATAGTTAGGCAATGCTGGTGCCTTTGGCGATGCTCGTGAGCGTGGGGGTGCCTCGGGCATTTCGTGCGGTGCATCTATAGCATTGCTCACAATTCTGTGCTGATGCTGATAGTGTCGATATTTGGCTTGATAATGGTTGTGAAGGTGAGTGCCAGGTCTAGGCGGAAATAGTGAGGCAGGTGAAAAGGACATATGGGGTGAAAAACCCGCCAGTCGGTGCTGATCTAATGAAAATAGTGCTGAGGTGCTGCCATTTAGCTCAAGTGTTGGGTCTTTCGCTGCAATACAATCAGTGCAAGGTGAACAAGCGTGACATTTAAGTGACAAAAGGATGTGCTCATTAAAAGTGAATTTAAAGCAGTGATCTTACATTATTTGTTCAAGCATGTATTCTATCATTTGCATTGGTGTTTTCATTAATATTCATATAAACATGAAACCGTTTTATCCATACACCAATTTTTACATATATTATTTTAGGTGAGAGAGTTAAACTCAATTGAGCAATGAATTTCCCCAAGTCGTTAGAAGAAATTCTGTGTTATGGGTCTCAAATAAAACGGTTTCAATGCTTTTACATTTGGAGTGAAAGTGAGTGTGACTTTCACCCCTTCCTTGAAGCTAAGAATTACAAGCATTTAATAACAAAGCATTTACTGTGCTCCCATTCCATATTGTATTTTTCATGCTTATTTCCAGCTAATATTTTATCTTGCATCATGCACTGTCAGTTCATAGGGGACAAATAAATCGTTCCACAAACACAATCTACTCATCATCATCCTTAGAGATGAGTAAAAATACTAAACAATACTCAACAATATTACTTGCGTTGTTGCACCAACCAGTATCGTTCACAAAGCATTACTCCCTTACGACTGCGACTTGTCATAAATATCAAAGGTCAATTTCATGTGAAAAGGTCACTAATTCAATCACGCGCTCCCGTCCGTACCTTTTCTTTCTTAATTGTTTGAATTGTTTGTATACTTATTTAACTCATTCAAGCACCGTTAGTTCTGTTAATCATTCATCAGCCTTTGTATTACTATTATTATGTATTTAAAAACAACTAATCTACTTAACTATTGACTAATAACTATAATCTTTGGAAGCAACTAGTATTAATTGTATTAGCAAGCTAAAGACGGATTGCAGTGTCAATATACACCTACTACAAATGGCTTTCTACTATGTATTTGCACATGTAGTATGTACTGCTTGGTATACGACTCTTGTGAAATAGCTTACACTAACATAAACTATTGCCACTATTGCGATGATGTACTTATTTTAACAATCAATCATTTTGATGGTGTTTAATCCCATATTTATATATATATTCAACTTAATACGACACATAATAACACAGACACACAAACACACATTCCACAGCATGATTTCGCTTTATGAAAAACACTTAGGAAGCAAATGTTGACCTGAAGCGGATGGAGATCAGAGCGATTAGCTTACCAACACAAGGGTTGTAGTTAACTTCTTTAAAGATACGGTCACATCTTTGATTGCCATTTGGGCATATGCAACCAAATATTGGGGAAAATCTCAATTTGGTCCATGCATCGTGGCAGAGTTCCCTATACAAAATGTCAAAGGAAATTATTTTGCTGTGTTAAAAGAAGGGAAAGTGGAATATAATTTTCTTAACAAACTTCCTTTCTTCTGCTCTTATAAATTTTTGTTAGTAAGAGGGGACTTGTCTTTATTATTTTGATACAGACCAATATATTTCTAAGCTTTAACTTACCCATCTTCCATCTTGCACTGATGGTCTTCAGACTGTTTACATTGAGACCTAAAGTCTCTTAAAAGCTGAATGCACTTAGGCTCTTTCTTGCAAACATCCAGAGCATAATCACATGTCGGTAGCGCATCTACCGGGTAAGGGTCTTTCTCTACGGTAAAACAAAGAGGTAAATTAATAAATGAGTTACGAGAAAAAGTAACATTTTAGTAATAATAAGCTAGTTCCATCTTCCAATGTTCAAAAGCCTAAGGTGAAAGTCTTATTTTTGACATTGTATTAGCTTTAAAGAGCACAAAGAGATCATTGCATTTGTGAAACATCATCCTCAGAAAATATGTTTTGTAGCTGGACATATTATATTACGAAGAACATTATTAGCCCTTACGTATAGCTCTACCTAATTTAAAAAAGTCTTCGTCTTCGGTTGTAACAAAAACATATTCGCTAACATAAAATGCATTTTTTTTGTTGAAATGCAACCACATGAAAACTGACAATGTGACAATCTGCAAACGTGAAACAAAGTTTGAAACCATGATACACGAGTAGGAAAATAAGAATGAAAAGAATGTCTTTTCTGTTGGACTGCTGGCCGTCCTAGTCAAAAGTGGTTTGGGGTGATACCACTCTCTTATTCCATTCGGGTTGTAATAAGAGCATTATTTTGTCGAAATTAAAGATATGTAGAATTGTAGAAGCTCATAAAATGTATCTTGTACATCTCGAACTGAGGAGAAAAGCGGACCAAAATATTTATCATCTCACTACTTTTACCACAGTCCTCACGGATGCTCTTCTTCTTGCATACCATCATCATATCATATCGGTTACAAGTTCAAGAGACGTGCTCAACAATTTACTGTTCTGTTTTCATCGTACTGAGAAAAGCTTGTGTAGTAGTATCAGAGGAAGAAACGAAAAATAAAAATGAGCTTCGGTACTTGCTTCTTACTTGGTAGATGTGGACGTAGTGAATACGAACCAACAATAAGGAGCAAAACTGACAAAAAGATTTATACTCGTCCAATTTAACTTGCTCATAATTTCAATGATAAAAGCTCTCAAGGAGGCAGAAGAAGGATCTTTCCGACGGGGTCTCTACAATAATTTTCCCTAATCGTAGGATGAATTATTTGAGACACATATTACCAACTCTCTCAGACTGGATTGCGTTCTATCGTCATGATATGCTCATAAGTAGTCGTGGAAAGGAACAGGGGTAAAAATGGAGACTTCTATTGCTAAAGAGTGTCGAGGTTTCTAGCTGCACACTTTAGGCCACACTATTAGCAGGATTTTACTCACTAAATGCGTTTAAGTATACTTTGTACCCTCTTCCTGATGAACGTCGTTTTACCGTTTAAATGTTTTAAGACACACATCCCTTGACACCTAAAATCAAACTATCGGATTCCAGTTGAATTCAAAATAAGGCAGTTTTACCTAAGACAGTTTGGATAGAGAATGCGTGTGTCACAAAACGCTTTTTATATAAGATAGGTTTTTGTTTTACCACATGAAGCCGAATTTTAATATTTCTATGAAAAAATATTTTCTTTTTTAGGTTTTCGGAAAAAAATTATTTTTTAGTTTAAATTGCTAATACGTAGTACTTACTGCCTTACTATCTAACAAGGGAAATCCACGCACTGTCAAGCCCCTATTTGAACCATTGGTTCTTAATTCGATACTTCTCAATTAGTACATAAATATTCTAAATAGAACTATAGTTGCAAATTGAGTTTTAAGAGAAATATTTGGACCCGAAGGGGTCAGTTGCTATGATGTAGTTAACAACAACAGTACATATAATTTGCGTACAT
>JAQGBU010000965.1:0-16732 GCA_034698605.1 Isotoma decorata
TGGTTTTTTGAAAGTCAGTCTAGGAAGCTGAAATTTTGCATAGAGGTTACGTATAGCAACATTACATGAAACCTGAATTCAAAATTAATTTTTTTGTGACTTGAATGTTTCTACAGGGTGACCCCCACCGGTTTTTCAAAGTCAACGTAAAAAGATGAAATTTGGCATGAGGGTTACAAATTGGAAGGTTACATGCCATTTAAAGCAAACATTTAGTTTTCGTGACCAATTAGGAAATAAGTCTTTACGCCTAGCCTCGGGCTAAATCAAGTTTCACAGGAAATTTCTTTAAAGATAAAATAAATTCTCTGTAATTTATATAAAAAAATATCTAAATGCTTTTATCTACTTGTGTGTTTGTTCAGGAGCGGAGCTCCTTTATGTGAACTCCCGTGACGTCCGTGGATCCGTCAACCGTCCGTAGACGCTCTAACTTTTGATGGAATCAACTTTTTTAAACTCTGTTTTTTGATATACGTTTCTAATTTGTCATGTTACTATGGCTGCGTTTTTGGGCGTGGTAGGCCGCACCTTCAATTTTTAAAATAAGATTTTCTAAATCCGTGGTTCGTGGAATGGGCCTATTGGTGCTCTCTGTTGAGCATTATTGAGCACACGATGATGATGCTATGAAATTTAATGGCTTTAGTTGATTGGGGATAAAGGAAGAGATGGAGAAGAGAACACTTATTACTCTAGTGAGGCTACTCTATGGTTAGTATATGGTTATAACTAGTAGTAGATATTACTGCATCATCATGGCAGGGACAATGACCATGGAAATGTGCATTGTAGTCTGCCCATTTTAGTGTTAAGTTGAACAATTGTTGTTTGTGGTGGACTGGTGGTGGATTTGAAGGAAAGGAAAGTCGGTTGGTTTTTAATTTTTTTTTACCCCAGGGTCACCAAAAAGTCCCCTCAAGGTACTGCTCCCCTCCTTCGGTACACCATTGCAATGGTTTATTATTAAATACACAGAGACAGAGTACTAGACTAATGTAATCGTAGCATGCCAACTCCAAATTATTAAGTTTTATTGTGTATAAAAAGGCTCGTGCGCGGGACATCATCAATCATCGTCATAAAAGGGGTATAGAAATATAGTAGCATTATTAAGTAGCGGAGCTACTTTATGTGAATGGCCTTGGTGTCCGTCTGTCCGCCAACGCTTTAACTTTCCACAGAATCAATTCTTTAAAATTCTGTTTTCACATATGGATAGTTGAGGACAAATGGCAGGTCAAGTTCGATATGACCCAATTCCGCCACACCCTCTGGGCTCCACCCTTTATAGCAATAGCACTACATCTGCCATAACTTACCACAGAGTCAATTTTTTTCAATTTTGTTTCCAGTTATGCATACTTTGGGTTCAAGCGCACATTTGACCAAATAGGTCAAGGGTCCCGCCAAGGGGGTGTGCCCGGGACAAAGTGAGACTCATGTGTTTTTAAAGTGTCACAGTGTGCACTAGTAATTTTTAACTCATTGTAAACCACCCACGCCCACGGGGGAGTGGCTGAATCTACAAAATAATCTACTTGTCAGTCTACCAGTCTATACTGTCTGTTTGCCCATTTTTCAATTTTTTGCAATTTTCCAGTCTCCCAATTTTGTCAATCTGTCAGTTCGTCAGTTTTCTCAGTCTGTCAGTTCATCAACATCCATGAGTTTGCTCCGCTATTTGGCTATATCCGTTTGTAATGGTTTATTTGTCTCGTCTAGAATGCTATTTATTTTTACTGAACAAGATTTTTATGGAGAACCATTCAACTGTCATGGAAGAATTTACAGGCTTCTTATCTATCCAAAGGGTTTCTTATTCCTTAGATTCCTCTGCTGAATCCTGAACCTTTTTTAAATTATGTTCATGGTTTAAAGTCAAATATGATATAACAAGGAAAAAACTCGTTGTTTCCACTCAAAGGACGGTGTAGATTACTAAGATTACTAGAGAAGTGGGATTATTGAAAGTAGGATAATCACTAACTAACTAGATTTACTAAGATAGAACTAGATAAGGAAATGGATATATTGAAATAAAGGTAGTTGGAAGAATGGTGATCTGAATGGATTGCAATTGACATGGAAACCACTATAGATAGCCCACACTATCTATGCACATTTACTGCCAGCATCAAACAGCTATTTATCTTGTCAGCCAGTGCATCTGCCACATGTACTTTTTTTGCAGCTCCAACCCTGAAGGGATTCGAACCCTTAACCTCAGAATTAGACATACATTAGAACCCCAAAGCCAAGTTGACTGATGAGTAGTGGAGTTATCTTATGAAATCCTATCACACACGTTTCATCACTATATCATACATACTTTTATAAAGACAGGTAGTCTGCGAGCTATGCTAAATATTGTAATGAATACATTGACTAACTGTTTTTTACTGGTTGTTTTATTATTAACAGTAGCATAAAGTTCCTTGTATTGCATATTTCTTTTCTCTACATAGCATAACAAAGACGATAATTAACTAAGAGTTAAGAAAAGAGTCAAAAATTAAATAAAAAGAACGCTCAAACCCAATTGGAATTTGAATTTTGGGAAGATCATAGTGAAGTTGCACGCTTTTGGAAAATTTTGGATTAGCTAAACCGCAATGGCAGAACCTAAGACGTAATTAATGCCCGTCCCCTTTGCCAGGCTATGGGGTGTGGTTAACAATTTCAAATGGCAAGGAACACAAGTTCATTGTATGAAAATCATTTTTTTCTGAAAACCAAAAACCTGAGACAAATTTTTGGGAGACCCAAGCATCAAAAACTAAAAGTAAACTTAATAATGGACTATAAAATACCCGAGTTTATTTTATTACTGAAAAATGCTTATTCTGAGTTGAGAATCTAATTATGCAAAATTGAAGACATTCTACAGTAATTGAATATAAATTGATGTAGCTAATTTGTATTTTATGTTTTGCCTAAGGTCTCAGTTTAAAACAAATTTTACATATGCTTGTGCTCTAATGAATGGTTGTATCATTTTCATTAAAAGGAAACTCAAGCTCTGGTTGAAAGGAAAAAACTTTATTTATACTGATCATACACAAAGTGACATTGCATTTTTCTACAAATAGCGGCACAAACAAAACAACAAAATTTAACAAATTGTTAATTCTCCACAATTCAACCATTTTCCATTCATTTTGAAGGAAACTACCATGAAATCTTTTGAAAAGGCTTTGGCAATTCCGAAAAGCACAGAAAAAATTGATTATTTTTTTGTACAGTTTTTACCAGCAAATTTTGTTCTCCATGTTACATAACCAATTAGCATTAAAGTAAAAAACTGAACCCCATCCCAATTTATAATACGCCTCAAAATACCTATTTATAAAAATTACCTAGTTATGAAATAGTGTTCTGATCTCTGAAAAACTTATCAAGGTGTATTGAACACACTAAAAATATGCCATTTTGAAGCGCCTAAGCACAGAATAGCAAAATGCAGCGTTAACCATTTTACAATGCCCAAAAGTGAGTCGCTATGCGACTGCTACAATAAAATTAACCCTAGTATTATTAGACAGGCCATTTTAAATGAACCTTAATGCAACGGAAATTGCAACCCATTTGCTTATTACGCTGACACTCGACCAACCCAAACTGATTTATACGAATACATAATTGTTAACGATAATTCTGATGTTTTTTACTTTTTTTAGTTGTTAAATTATTAAAAATGTCCAGTCACTTAGTGAAATATAAGGGAGTCTGATTCCCGAATCATTGTCTTCTTTGTCTCGTTTCATTTCCCTCGGCCTCAAAATCCATTTGATCTCGTGCATTAAAATTACTTTGCTCTCCTGAACTATTGGCATCCTCAGTACTGATTAATTGACCATCTAAGACTACCGATGGCACTCCTTCCAAGGTTCCAAAGACATACAATGTACTATTTGAAGTGGTAGGAAAGGGTCCAGCATTAAGTAAAGGAGTTGTGTTTATCAGACGTGTTAACTAAATTACCACTGAAACCTGCCACCTGAGTGTCACCTGAATCTCTTGACGCAGTTACTGTTTTACTTTTACTGTACAATGTTTTAGTGTCACTGTCATCCCGCACTACTGTTTCAAAAATCCCCGCCTCAACTGCTCTTAGTTTAATACATTTCTGCTCGGAGTCCATAACCAGAAAAATATATCTTTTTACAATTTTCACAAATTTATGGGGACTTTGTGTGGTGGTGTTTTGAGTGAGTCTCCAATTCTTGTAGCGTATGAAAGCCCCTACGACAGGTATAACAAAAAAAGGTTTTTCCAGGGTGAGCTTGCTTCTGGTGACGGCTTAAGGTGAGGGCATCCTTTAAACGTCGACCACAAGTTCCGCAAACCCAAGGTCTTTCTCCTGTGTGAGTTGGTAGGTGAAGCTGTAGATGGATGCTCTGACGAAAACTCCTCTTACAGAAATAGCAAATAAAAGGTTTTCCCCCTTTGTGGATTCTTGAATGTCTCTTGAGGTTAGAGCTACTTGTAAAACATTTTTTACAGATGCCACAATCAAAGGGTTTTTCGCCTGTGTGGATTCGTCTGTGAGCCGTCAACTCTGACCTCGTCTTAAAACTTTTTTTACAGATATCACAGACAAAGAGTTTTTCACCTGTATGAATTCTTTCATGAGCCTTGAGGTGTGCACTTTGTTTAAAACTTTGGTTACAGTAATTAGAGACAAAGAGTTTTTCACCTGTATGAATTCTTTCATGAGCCTTGAGGTGTACCTTTTGTTTAAAACTTTGGTTACAGTATTCACAGACAAAGGGTTTTTCACCTGTGTGATTTCGTCTGTGAACAATAATCCCTGAACTCGTTTTAAAACTTTTTCCACAGATATCACATGGAAAGGGTTTTTCACCTGTATGAATTCTTTCATGATTCTTGAGGTGTGAACTTTGTTTAAATCTTTTGTTACAGTAATGACAGGCAAAGGGTCTTGCTCCAGTGTTGATTCTTAAATGTTCTGTAAATTGAATTGAATTGAATTGAAGCACCATTTGTGAAAACACAATTAAAAAAATACTATTCCTGTCAAAAGTTAGCCATTCAGACAGACAGAAGGACAGACGGACTGACAGACAGACGGAAACCATGAACGTTCACATAAAGTATCTAACTATACTTAATAATGAAGGTTTATTCAGTAAAAACTTACCACAATTTTCGCCAATTACTCCTCTGTAAACTTCAGCAGCTAATTCGGGGTTAGACCTATTCAATATGGATGAAGCTGCACCGCCACTGTTTTTAGTTAAATATAAAATTATTTTATTCAGAGTTTGTTTTGTCATGGATATTAGCAAGACATTTAAATAAAGGCAATCAAATCAAATCAAATCAAAAAGTTATTGAGCAAAGAAGCTAAAGAGTGCGATGCAGAAACAAATTCTAAGGATAAGCCATCTTCCTATTTAATAAATCTATATTGATAGATTTTGAGCTATCTCTGCACGTTATTGACATTTTCAGAAGTTTTGTAATTTCTGGCATTGAGATTAGGTCTTTATACTTTAAAGTTAACTTATTTTTTATAGCAATAAATCTGCTTTAATCGAATGTAGCCTTTACATTTCATACTTCTACTAGCCTTCCCAGCACCCGCAAACGGTTGCAAAAAAATGGAAAAAACGCATTTACAAATTAGCACGTATTAAATTAGAAAGCTCGAAACAACTCGAAGACCCACATCTACCTTAATGAAAACAATGAGCCTCTCGTTTTTAGTATCTTGTAATCCCGGTAAACCCCTTAAAATCTAATCCAAACTCATTTAAATTTCTGGATCCTCAAAGACCTTGTTTAAAATAACCCCTCAAAGTTATTCAACCCTCATATATCTGGTGTAATAACTTCCATCTGAAATAACCGAAACCCCATAGACCTTTTTTTAAACTCCAATTAGTCGAATCATACACAAAAACAGAGTTAAAAAACCATTTTTGTTTTTAAACATTTTTCAAATTTCAAAACGTCAGTGAGCTTTTTGAAAACAGAATCGGATTATAAATAAGAGAGGACATGCAAAACAACTTCGTCAATCTGTTTTTATAAGGTCATAAAAATTGTAATTATTGTTCAAAATGTCGAAAAACAAAAAGCATGTACACCCGTATTTAGGCACGGGAATTTTAATGAGTTCTTTGAAAATAGAATCGGGTAGGAATTGCGAGAGAAAAGTGGTAACAACTAAATTTTGAGATTTTTTTCGAAACTTCAAAACAAATTTGTATGTACAGGTACTTGAAAGAACGGGGAATCTAAGGATGGTGTTTTTAAACTCAAAATCGAATAATAAACACACATAGAGTTGAAAAAACGATTTTTTTTCTAAATGTTGCAAAATCTTGAATTTGTTTTTCAAAATTTTGAACAACAAAAAGCCACTGCTGCCGAACTAAAGCACGGGGATTCTAATCAGCTCTTTGAAAATCGAATCGAATGAGAAAGGTGGCAAAAACGTTTTGGTCATAAACGTGGGCATGGATTATATATATGATTTTAAACACATTTTAAACGACTACCATTTAATCCATTGATTTTGAAATCAAGTAAGAACCTCTATTAAAACTGCCATTGCCCACGCTTGAATTATAAATAGTTGTTTTCATTAAGCATACTTTACTTTAAAATTACTGTCTCTTGAACGTTTTTGTCACTAAAAGAGTAGCGATTGACCTTTTGTGGCTTTTGTGTCGACCCAAAATTTGTGAAATCACTTCACACTGTCATTAGTTACTACGATTTCTAACTCAAATGTCAGAATTTTACATAAAAAAGTATGTCAATACAAAGTAAATGCTGGAAAACCAACGCACAAAACTCATACGTCTGACCAACGGGCGGCGTTAAAATCTAAAGCTATACTTCAGCCCTAATTCAAGTGATGAACCAAGAAGATATTTCACAAATGGATGCAAATAAAATCCCTGAAATCTCGACTCTGACACTCTCAAAAACTGAAAATCCTTACCTAATTGGATTTATCTGAGCTGTTTGACTCGTTGATGCCATAACGTCATTGGACTGTTCGGGCGCCACTTCTCTATTTACTTGACTGACTAATCCTCCATCTGGAATACTTTGATGTTCCGATTCCAAAGGGGTTGAAGGTTCCAGCGTTTGGTTCATACTCGAGATGGGAGGAAACTGCTCAACGGACTGCGAGACATTATTTGTACGTAAACTTGGGAACAATCTTTCTAATCTTTCCATTAATGAAGGATACGATTCAATTAATTCAAACACTCTACTAAGGAGTTCCTGAAATTCCGCCCCTGCCTCTGTCAATGGAGGTATATTTTTGTCCATTTTAATGTATTTTTTTTAAATTATTTGGTCTCTGGGCTGTAAATACAAAATGACGCAAACAAGTGTTCTTTCTCGTAAAAGTTTAAAAACTTGAGGGAATTGGAATAAAAATAAACTGTTTAACAAAAGATTTTTTGTCAATTCTACAAAATTGAGGGTAAAGAGACAGCGAGAGACTACAGTTGAGAATTAAAACGAGTAGTTCCTCTTTAGGTTCCTTTTATCCATCCTCACATTAAGTTATACAGCAAGGTAGCAAGTAAGACAAAAACAGATAAATATTACAATGAAATCACGTGTGTAGTAAATGCTACTTTCATGAGACTGAGACGGAAGTTGTTTAGAGCTTCGAATTTTAAAGCAAACCCTGCTTAACATATGAATATAAATGACTCATTTTAATGCTGAAAAGTCTGATTGCCTAGAGGAAAAATGGGAAAAACTTTCTACAGAATCAACTTTTTCAAATTTGATTGTCACATATAATATCCAAGGGTTAATGCAATCGGAAGGTTAAGTTCGATAATAGGCCAAATCAGCTACATACCCTTCGCCTCCACCCGCTATAGCAACAGCAGCAAATGGATTCACGTAAATGATTCGCAACACAAAAGCTTATTTCAGTAAGCAGTTATCAGGCTACTGAATCCAGAAGTAGTAATTTATTAATGAAAAATTGCACAGATTAATACAATTGTGGAGTTGAAAGAGGTGTATAGATAATTATGATAAAATGTTCACATGATTTTAACAAAATATCATCCCATCTCCAGTTTCACGGTTTCCTTCATCATTGCAATTTTTTAAGTCCTAGGGTTTTGTCCTGTTAGTGTACATTAGTTAGTAAGTTAAGAAATACTATTTGTACTACATTGTATGGCATTGGGCTATCCGCAATACATGTTAATATCATATCACAACTCCCCACTACCCATTTTCCCACTCATTTTCCCTTCTTCCCAGTGGGTTGGGAAAATAGCCCCTGGACTGGGAAAATTACTAACTCTGCATAAGTCATTTGTTTGGAAGAAAAGATAAAAGAACACGAAAATAATCAAAACAAGAGTTATTTATTAGTTATAAAAATGTAAACATTGATCACAAGTCCTCTAGATTGCATCTAAGCACTAAAACATCTTACAAATTCACATTAGTCAGGTTTGAATTCGAAAGACTTTCTAATCAGATACTAATATGATTAGTTAAATAATTAGGAAGTCAAACTAAATAGAAATTTGGGTAGTAGATAACACAATTAGCATAAAAAATGTAATGCTACAATGAATGTTTATGTTTTTCTATTTTTCGCCCTAATGACCGAAATTCTACATAAAAACATTCGCCCAAATGACCCTAAAATTTTCGTCGAAAAGGTATCGTCCAAATGACCGGACCCCTACTATTTGAACATGGTGGGATTCTTGGCGGGGTTTATTTTAAACAGTCGTTGTCCATCGGGAATTATTTGAAACAGTGTTATCGGTAGAAGGGGTAAAATTTCGGTTTTACATACCGAATTCTTTGTCGCTGTGAAATCGGATAATTAATAAGAAAATGACTTTGACAGCTTTTTGCATAATGGCTTTGCCGTAGTATGCTTCAAAAGGAAAGCTTAACAAACCGTTAATACAGATAGATAATCATAAAACGAACAAATGATAGCTTATATTATTAAATTTGTTAACATTTATTTCCATGCCTTTCCCAAAAAGTTTCAGTCTGCAAATTCCGGGTCATCTTTTGGCTGGAAACCTGTAGCAAAACGTCTACTACTCCCCCTGGTGTCTTTCTTTTGCGTATGAAAAAACGTTTCAAAGCTAAAACACATAAATTTTAAAAGATTTCGAACTAAATTTTAAAAACTATATGTATTTTAGCAATAGGCAAATTCACTTACAAAGAGTCTCCCTCGCGTATGTAGAAATACAGTTTTCATTATCTTGCAAAATCTTTTCAGGTAAATAACAATTCAAAGAAATATCGATGAACAAGGAAGCAACGTTAATTTCAGAGAGTTTTTTGAAAACCACACTAAGATCACATTTAGCATCAAAAGACTTATTAGGATAAATAATCACATTCACTAGAAACGGAGACAACTCTTCAAAAATTGGACACTCATCAGTATTTGTTTTAACCGTTTTTTCATCAAAGTCTGAAGAATCAAAACCAAAATTGGTATTAGAACTGCTTTCCTCCATTCGGCTAACAATTAAAGTATTCAACTTTGGAAATGATTTAATTGATAAGTTCATCGTTGAATATGGACAGTTGGAACTGATGGAGAGTGTTGTTAAATTAGGCATTAAAGGAAAGGACTCGAGATGAGTCCAAGTTACACCACCAATCTCTAATGTCTCAATATAATAGGAAACATTTCCAAATAAATTTAACAACGTTTCCAGGTTGAACGTTTCCTGAAAAATTCTATATTCCTTTTCTAATCTTAAAGTTTTTAAGTATTTTAATTTCTTAAGAACTTCTGCGTTCTTTCCTACTGCTTCTAAATAATCACATAATTGATAAGTGTGAAGTGCAAGGTTTTTCAAATTCTCACTTGATTTGATAACTTCCATAAACATTTTCACATAAAAACGGACACTGTCGATGAAAGAGACAGTGTCGATGGGATAGTAAATCAGAATAGATCGGAACTCGAATGTCGATAGGTTTTTCAGGTGCGAAATGGACATTTTTTCCTCTAGAAAACTGACAAGAATCCTTCTGTATTTAGAAGCTGAACCAAAAGCTTCAAAATCTAGCTTTAGTCTTTCTAAATTTGGAAAAACTTTTAATAAGTCAAGTAAATCTTTTTTCTTTTCTTTGGTTAATTTGTTGCATTGGATTTTGAGGCTCTTTATATCCAGTTTTACTTCCTCGTTTAAGCTCAGTATTTTTTTCCCACAAGAAACCCTTTTGTTCAGATTCACAAAAATGGTTGGGGGTGAGAGAGTCTGAAAAGGAATCAAGTGTCGTTTAAGTAAAATAATTAAATGAACGGAAAAAGCTTAGATTTTATAAAAACCCTTAAACACGAAATTAGGACATCCTGGGAAATTTGAACAGATTCTAACCTCGGTGTGTTCAACTTCTTTTTGTTTCCCTTTCCAAGCTAACTGAATCCGAATTGAAGAATCTTCTTCTTGCATCATACAACCTGGTTTCAAAAAAAATTAAATTACATCTTGTTTCTAAATTCTTAATTTCCATTCAAAAACATTACCATCCTCTTCCTCATTATCCTTTTGGTTAAGATGTTCACCTAGTTTATCTAATGGATGATATTGCTGCTGAAGAATTCCTGCCTCTATTTTATTTTCCTTATCGGCAGAAAAGTCACTCGTGGCAAAGTTTTGCTCTTTCAATTTCATCCATAATATCTGGGATATGAATCAAACATTCGGACTGGTGATCCATCGTAAATTGTTCAAGCGTTGGCAGCAGCGTTTGATTTTGAAATAAGAAAGACTCGTACTCATTATAGTCCACATAATTCCCTAATGATTCAATTCCTTTTTTAAATCCAGGCTGAAGAATCCCTTCAAACATTGGATCCAATTCCATTGCAACGTTTTCAAAATCGTCTGGGAAATTCATCTCCATCCCGAATTCATGTAATGGAGTCTTTGCAAATATATGTTCAGCTAGATGGCAGCTAGAATCGTCTGTTTGGGCTTGACTAAAAAAATGTTTACAATTCATTCTTATAACATTTTGATTCAAGTGCTGAGTGAAATTACCTTGTGATAATCTACTTGGTTCACAAGAGTTTCCACCGTCCCAATTGCCCCATGCATTACAATTTTCGAGTTCCATTGTTTTGGAAAGTTTGTGTCAACTTTGTTTGTAAATTTAGTGCTTTTACAACAGTTTGTTAAATGTTGTTATTGAATTTAACAATTGAATACTTCAATTTTTACAATGCAAAAGTAAATGCGTTAAAAATAAAGTTAGTTATTCTTCTTCAGTTTTAGTGTAAGGTTTAGAGTAGAGTATAGCGTGTGAGAAGCTGTCTCACAATCCCCTTGTTGCATGGTAAATACCATAAGAGTCAATCTCCTTCCTAGCGTCAATTTCTCTCCCAGCAACCAGCCAAAACTACATTACTCATCGCCTAGGGAAAGACTAATTATTGTAGATTGTAAATATGAGAAGACTGAAGGGAACCTAAATTCACGTGGTTAACAAATGCAACAAATAGGGATTTTGTTCATTTTTAGTCTCTTAAAAAGCATACATAAAACATTAAGTTTTCCCTCTCAGAGCATAATGTGTTAGTACAGTGGTTGGAAAGCAATCTTTTTGAGTTCAAAGATTTTCCCCTAGAAGTCCAGAGTAGATCATGTTTCCTGTCGACCCCCCTGTTTGACCATTGAACCTTATACAACTCAAGACGGAAAACATCTTTTTCATCTTCCATTTTTCTCTATGAGGTCGAATGCGGTCGCAGGTCAAGGTCAACGAAGCATGCCCCAAGGGCAATTTTTCACAACTTTAAATTAACAGTCATCAAGACATGTTCTAAAATATAAATGTGAAGCCAAAAGAGTAGTTTTATTAGCTTTTAAATTATTTTTGATTTTTTAAATTAAAATTAGGTTCAAGGCTTTTACCGTAAAAACTAATGAAATAGTTGTGCTAAAATAATTTAACGTTTCATTTCTCTTGCCAGGACTAAATGCTTTTTAAAATCCTTGTCCAGTATTTTATGATACGAAGATAGTTGTCACAGAAACTCTCTGTATTTTTTGCATTTTTTACCGTAGATTGCATGCTAATATCAATTCTAAGCTTCAATTAGTCCTCCAAATACATCTTATACTGTTTGGTTACGTTAGGTTAGGTATATCTAAAATATCAGCGTTATTTTATGCAAGCGGCAATTATATGTGAGCGACTGGGTTAAAATAAATAGTTGCTAATATCCATAAGATATTGGATTTCATTTATTGAAATGTATTTATTTAATTGAGAGTAACATAAATCTTTACTCACTAAAATTTAACACAAAGAAGTAAGTAGTACTTCTACATCGTTAATTTGTTTAATCTTATCACGAGTAAGATTCCAATATATAAGTACTTCATCTCAACGCATAAAGCCAGCTAATTGTTTGAAACTTCCGCGTAATTATATGGCTTTGGGCTGAAGACTTATCCGCTTAAAAGAAGACCTTCTGAACCCTTACCCTGTCTAGTGTCCTTCTCCTGTCTGCACTATCTGATAAAGTTTTAGTTTGTATTTACCCGAGAAGCATTTACCACAATTATTGCAAACGAACCGCCTGTCAATTTCAGCCTTTTGATTGGGTTCACAATCTTCTAATATGTATGTAGTCGCACCACCACTGTTCAATTTAAAAAACAAATTTTTTGTAAGTTATTTTGGAGAAAATCACCTACGAAGCATATATAGGTAGTTACAATTTAACAGGTTTGAGCTGTTTCGGCGCAGTTTTTGTCATTTTCAAATTTTCGGTACTTTTTGGTAACATTAAGCTTTGTATTTTTATTTTTTAGCCTCCAATCTTGAACTTCATGAGCTATAAATCTGTAATTAGTTGACGTTTTGCCACAAATTGTACAAGAACTAAGCAGTTATAATGACAAAAGTTATGAACGCGAATTCATTCCTGTAATTGCTTTGAATTTTATAATTAAAACAAAATCTCAACAATTATGAAGCTATTCTACGCATGACATTGTACATCATTATACATTCTAGAAAGTCTGAAAAACAGTCGTCTTGGGAAGCTGAAAATCCTTACCTGATAGAATTTTTTAATTCAACCGTTTGTTTGTGGAAAGCTGTTTGACTCGTTGATGACGGCGAATGATTGGACTGTTGGAAAACACCGCCATAATTGTCCCTTCCCGCTTTAACACTCACGTTACCTCTACCATCGTCGTCTCCTGAGGTTGGAATATTTTTCTGGAACCAATCATCTACTTGTTCCCCGAAAGAGGTCACTGAGTCTGCTGAGTCAAGGTATTCAAACTGCTCCTGTTTTACTAAAGAACATTTCAACTCTTAGACAAACCACAAATATTTTGAACTAGCTGTATGCACATACATCTTGTCTAATTGGCAAGGTGAATTCATTTTCAAAAGGGCTACTTTTTGCTATCTGAAATGCCGTGGAGTTTCAGACAGAGGGGCCTTTCACAAAAGTGGCTTCAAAAACAGTGTTTCTAATTTTTTCTGACGCTGTTTTTGCAACACCAGAGCTGCGTGAGTCTTCCATTGATTTTTCTGCACAGTTTATTGACTATAGAGTAGGCTATAAAATTGTGAATGCGATTAGTTTTTGTTCAAAGTATTGCGTTTTTAATAGCTATTCACTTTAAAATTACTTCTTTGCTCTTTTTTCCTAAAAATTATGATGAAACGCTGATATCGGTCCGACCAAAGTTAAATGAAAAGAAATAACATATATGAAATGAAAATGACAAAACACAAAACTTAAAAATTAAATAAATAAAACGTTACTGCTTTCATGAAAATGTTTAAGGTGTTAGAGTATCACTGAAATCGGCCCGACAGAAGTTAGATAAACACGAGAAAGCATAAAAATTACAATTTAAATAAATTAAACGTTACCGCTTTCATGACAACGTTTGAAGTGTTGAAGTCACTGCAATCAGTCCGACAGAAGTTAGATAAACACGACAAAGCATAAAAATTACAATTTAAACTATGAAAACCTTACTGCTTTCATAGCAACGTTTGAAGTGTTGGATAAGCACTGAAATGGGTCCGACGGAAGTTAAATGTAAAGAAATTATGTATTTGAACTAAACACGCAAAGCATGGGTTGAAACTTACATTTATGAACAATGTTAACCGTTGATCTTATCAAAAACTTTTATGCTGGCAAACTTCTTTGGTTTCAGATAAGATAATTATAATTTAATGTGGAAGTAGTTTGCATCGTAACTTCGTTACTTGTGAGCATGAGATGAAGAGTAAAAGTTAATGAAAGTAACTGAAATTTGGATTTAACGCCCGGTCGGACTAATGGCGTAGCAAGCATATATGCACCCAAACAATCCACTAATCGTATATGTGGTGTCAAATATATAACACCGGCACAACCTTCGCGACTCGTTAATTGAAACCATCGAAATTATGTACCCCAAAATAGGGCCGTATCAGATATCTAGGAACATTGTAGTATACTTGTACTGTTATAAAATACCAGTTTCTCTGCCTTCGCCTACTCCACTGGTTGATTGAAACCGTCGAAGTCGAAATCACGTTAATTATAATAGATGTTAGATGAAACGGATTTAAGTGCTAAAATTCGACTTCCACCTCCCAATAATAATATTGCTTATGATTGTGCTTTTGGTTCCTTCTAGGCTAGGTCTTGACGCTGGGAAGAAGATTGGGTGCCTCATATGATTGTGTGAGAAGCTGTCTCACAATCCCCTTGTTGCTGCTTCAATCTCCTTCGTAGCGTCAAGACCTAGCCTAAGAAGGAATCAAAAGCACATTATAATTCTTACCTGAAATATTCGGCTCTTGATATTTTAACCCAGATTCTGGTCTTAAGAAGGACGCGGTTACACAATCTACGTCATTGGCTAACCTTCTATTTGAAACAACAGAATTTTTCACGCCCAAGTGTTGCATATTTGTCGCTACCAGACTTCGGTCAAAGCAGAACGTCATTGATGGAAATAGTTCTGCGGGTTCGAACACAGAAGAATTAGTTGCGATTAAATTATTTTCCCCAATTTTTGCACAAGCGTTGCCTTTACCTTCTTCTATTTCCTTTTTTATCATTTCACACTCGTTTTTCTCCATTTTTATATTTATTAGCTCCAGTTTCGTAAAGTTTAGTAAACTTACGAAAATAAACTGAAATGGATGTTCAAAAATTATTTGCGTGGATCAGTTAAACTGGAGTTGAATACAGTGAAATCTAAATGAAATGGTTTAACAGAAGCCAAATTTCTAAAGTATTAACTGTAAGTCACTTAATTATTGCCGCCAAGAAGTTAGTAGCTTCAATATGCTTTTTTCTGGTCAGTTTTATCTTTCATTTGCATAGCCTCTCTTAATCGCATCAATACAGTCACGTGCTTAATAAATGCTGCTTCCATGAGCTGAAAAAATCGTTGAAAAACCTTCTTCTACTAAAAACGAAACTTAACTAATGGTTTTTAGAATCATTTTGATATTTTAATCCTCAAATGTCCTATTCTGAATTCACGGACAAATTTTACAAAATCCAAGATACTTTATACAACTTACATTTTATGGGTCAGCCAGTTTGCAGGATTAGTCAAGTTATGAGTTATGACTATGCTATTTGCAAGCAAATTAAACTGTGGTTGACAGTTTAAAACTATTTTACTGTCATGCAGTTTAGTATTAATATGTGTATCCACATTTATGCATGCATTGTAACATCAGTAACATGAATGGGTAGGAAAAATACATACATTAACTAAAATTATAAATTTAACGAAAAAATTGGATTGCTTACTAGTTTTCCAGTTTTACGGGTTTAGCTTCTTTTTCGAAGGAAGTGCCATAAAATGTAAACATCATTTAAAAAATGTATCAATGTCACAGCAAGCATTTGGAAAGTCACTTAAAAACCCGATTACACTCTGGTTTTGCTGGTTTTTAAATCATTATGCGCCATGTCTTCTACAATATCTTACTTCTCAATACTTCTTTACCAGATTGTTTGAATAATAATTTTTATTCTAAGCAAAATTAAATTTCTTCAATCTAGAGCTATTATTTAATCGTAAAAGAATAAAAGAACACTTAGACTCCAATTGTTTTCATCTAAAAGATATTAAGAAATTAGAAAAACATGTTGCTATTACTTTTTATATACTTTTTGAATCTATTGTTTTGTTTGATTTGGATGCACCGCTGCAAACTCCATTTTTTGGTGTTTTATGTGTTTCTTAGGGAAATCCATATCAACTAAAAACAAAAACACTACTATATAAATAATAGATGCCTTATTAACTAAATAATATATTATTTAAAGTTTTGTAAAGTAATCATTAGATTTTCCAAAGAATGTAGGAAAATGTATTAATTTATTTTTTTCATTTTTTGCATTATATTTTTTACAATCCTTCTTGAATTTTTCAGAAATACAAGGTTTCATTCTTTGTACAAGACGCAAGTAAATTTGGTAATGGGTGATTCCATATAGAATTTAACGCAAGCTGCGCGACATGTCAGCAATTTTCAAAAATTTTTAATATGTTTTTGTCAGGCTTTCAAAACATTGACTTGCAAAATTTCAATGACCTAGGTGGCCTACGACCTCAGAAATTTGAAGTTTAAGTTCATATTTTGACAAGTTGAAGCTAGCATAGCTATTCTGCCCTCCAACTTAGCATGTTAGCTTCCATTTAACACTTGTCGCTTATTTTTTAAA
>JAQGBU010000966.1:0-16727 GCA_034698605.1 Isotoma decorata
TGCAAGTAAGGAGGAAATATATTGGGTACAAAAAATTATACTAAACTAAATTTTATTTCTCAATTACTACCAAAAAAGCTGCACACATATTTCAGGCATTTTATTCACAATGTATTTGATTTTTTAGCGTATAGAAAGTGCATTGTCTCCTATTAAATTTCTTTTACTCATCGGTAGACCATTAACTTAAATAATATTAGTTTGGATTATAATAACCATTACACTAGAATTCGGAATCACTTCCCTTTGGCTAAACTTCGCCAGCCTGAACAAATACAATCTCAGAGGGCTTGAATTCGAGGATAACTTAATTACTGAATATTGTATTTTTCATTTTTATTATAGATTCTTTATTTCAATTCTAATTTAACATTACATATTTATCTATAAATAATTAACCTGTGCCATTTACATAATTATAATTTGTAAATATTGCACAAACCCTCAACCGTTACAACCTGGTACTTATTCATGCTTCCATTAGTAAAACATGTCTTACTGTGGAAGGAACAGTAAGACGATTTAATCTGTACTTAAATACGAGTAGAAGGAGCTGATGAGTGGAGTTAAATTACAAGAGCATTTTCTGAAAAACTTGTACAAGATGGCATTACTAAAACTTGCAAAAAATTACTGAGATTGAGGCAGCAATACGGTCTCTGTAAATCATGATGCTGCTACTATTAGACCGTCATGTATTATTTTTAAGCAGAGTATGCTACTCCGGGTTTTAGGGATACCTTTTCAGTCGGTTTTTTTGGGTTTGTAGGTTTTTTAGGTTTAACTCAAATTGACGCTTTAACAATATATTTCTTCTTAAAACTGCCAATCTCAATTGGTATTGGTTTTCGTTTATTGAGATAAGCCATATTTCGCACTTACAACCTGAATAAATTGAAAACTTAGCTATGTAGACATTTTTTTGCCATCAACCCCTAAAACTCCAAGAAATTGACAAAACTCTTCTGGGTGGTAAGGTTTTTTTAAAAAAAAAAAGCCCTAGGCTTGCCAGAAATGGAGACTCGAGTCTATAATATGAAAGGTAAAGTTAAAGCGTTAGAGAAGGATAATGTAGCGGAAGAGGATGACGGAGAAATTACCACTGCTTATGCTCGGAAAAGGAGTGGATACATGAATGACCCATTCACAGCAAGTGTATCTGGTCATTCTGGTCCCCAAAATACTGGACTAGCCGCATGACCCTCATTTGTTCAACAAAATAGAATATCTAATTTCGTTGAAATTTCAGGATCAGGTGTTGCCTAATTTGTCTAGAATTTTGAAAAATTAGGGACTTGCTGGTCGGACAAGGCAAAATTCGATAGCTTGGCACCATGCCTGTCTGGAAGGTTCAACTTTAAATTGACTGGAAATTATGGACAGGGAGCTTAAATCGGTAACTACAACAACCAAAGAATGGATTCAGAGCAAAAGATAGAATGAGCTCCGATGGAACAACCTCGTAAATTTTTCAAAAATTTTATACTTACATTACTATCGTTACAAGATAAGTTAATTCACAGGTAGGCGGGATGAAGGAGAGGCAGGAATGATACTAACACTTTCGATCTCCCACCTTACATCCTTTAACCCTACATTTCCACACCTTAGATCCGTTTATACTAGATTCACACACCTTAGATCCCTTAACCCTAGATAATGACGAGGATAATGGGTAAAAAATGATGAAAACAGTTTTACCGATGCAACAACTAGTAAAGGGTCGCTTTTGTTTTAATGTAATACTATCATAATAATTTTAAAAGGTATACTTGTTTTAAACAATGTCTATAAGGTTCGACGATTTCAGGTATAGGTTAATTCTTTTCCCCAATTTCGATGGGTTGAAGTTTGATAATTTTAAATGAACTTAAAATAAGGACTATGACTATGAGGTTGGAGTAATATAGATGGGAATTGGTTATTTGAGTTATTTGTGTCTTGTGAATCAGCTGCATACAACTAAATAATATTAAAACATAAGCGAGCTCTTACTTAACAAGTCGGACAAAAATTTTTTTTTCATATTTCTTATTTCCCTACCCCTCTTATTGATTTCGTTAAATAAAACTCTACTTCTACTTGAGCTCTCTGGGATCTGTTTATAAAAAATAGCAATTAAATAATATAATTATAAAATCATAATAATGAAATAATAAATAATAACTTATAATTTTATATGTAGAATTACAGTTAATCATATAGGATGTAAGGTGTATGCTAAAAGATGATTAAATATAAGTCTCCATGTAACATTCGTCCTGAAACCTCTTCCACTTTATTTTTCTTGTATAGAACTCATAATTTAACATGGTAGCAGAGCGTGGTTCTATCCACGGACAAAACCAAAGAGAATTGTGAGTAAGGGTCATAAATATAGGATACCTTAATACTATAGATGTTTGAACGCAGTAGTGTGAGTAAAATTGGATGGGCAGTGACAAACTGTCAGGTTCGTAAAATTCATTGAGCAATTGCTCAATGGTATAAATGGTATTGCTCAATACCGCACAATTGCAATACCATTGAGCAAAAGCTCAATGAATCTTGCGTAGAAGTGATTGCTAGCAACTTTGAATCAACTAAACCAACCAATCACATTGAAGTTTAAAGTAGTTGCTGCTCTCAAACTCCTTATGACAAATTTTTACTATGATTTTGAATGTACTGGACAGTAATTGTACCCATTAGACAGAGTAAAAGAGCGCAAAAAAGTGGATTCAAATAAAACTTGGACCAAGTGGGGACAATTAAACCTCAGAAGAAAAATCTGGAGTTTTAGTTGATAATACTAAAATTGAGGACAATGGACACTCAGAACTAAAATGTGAAGTTATTATAACAGCGGTGGCCAGCGTTAATTTTTGATTAGAAAAAGCCTGTGCTTAATTGGTGAAGCAGTATTGTTATATTGAGCTAAGGTAAAAATTGAATAAGCGAAAAGTGAAGAAATCTAATGGGGAGCTAAATTGAAAGTGTGGACTACATGAATAGCCGCTTAAAATAATCAGGACTCCCCTAACTCTAAGGTTATATCTTTCCTTACTTTTGCTTTTGCTAGATTTTCTTCTCCTTCGGAGCAACACAATAAGTTTAATCAAGACGATAAGGTAAACTAAAAGGTTCGCAAATCCTGAACAACTCGAAAAAACCTCAACTCTGAAACGTAAGTTAAAATACAACGCAGTAAGTTAAAGGACTAAGTCCACTATATAAATATAAAGAATACACAAATTCAAAAACAAGGAAAAAAATCAAAAACAAATTCTAATACTAATAATTTCAATTTCTTTGTTCACCCAGAATATGGCTCATTTCGACCCAATCAAATACATAAACGGAATGGCAAGGCTCCGAAATGCCTTCCTTAATTTACACGAGCAACTTAACCACCGATTTTTGGCAATCGAAACAACCCTTTACGGAAAACTCCTGGTTAGCCAAACAAAACTACGCATCAGGACACGCCTCAACCCAGTGGAGCGGTCCTTACTAAGTGGATTGGCTAAGATACCCACCGTAAACCCACAACCTCCTCCAACGGAAAAATCTACAACAAGCGATTACCAGAATACTCACTTCATCCGGAAACGGAAAGTGTTCTCCACGGTAGTACATCCAACCAAACGATCAAAATTCGAACGCATTGAAAATAACACAGATGATGAAGCAGCAGCAATTTCCAATCTGATCGGTCAAGGACCAATTACAGTTTTTTTTCTCTTATTCCATAATATTATTAGCACTAGAGAATTTTTAAATTCCTTTTAGTTTTTAAAAATACTATTTCTATTACCTAGTTTTTGTTTCATTATGATGCAACGACGGGACGTGGTCCTGCAGAAATGGGCTTTTTTGAATGTTAGGATAAGGCAAAGGATGTAATGCCAACAATTCAGTAATAAGAATCTAGGTTCAGTATGGAATAACAAGTTATAAATCATATAATTACATGGGAAATGATTAAATGAAGCTGTCTTAAAAATGACTCAATCTAAATCGTAACTTTCTTAAAGAAGAAGACTTAAAATGACGACAACGGCAATCAAGAGGATCGATAAATCCTAGACACCAAAATTAGGTGCCGATAATTACTCGACATGGAAACCTCAGGTCTTCCTCGTCATGAAGGCTGAAGATCTGTGGGCCATTGTGGATGGGACCACACCGAAGCCTGCTGCAGGATCAGAGGGGTGGACAAAGAAAGACACAAAAGGATGGCAATTTAATTGGCTACGCTATACGCTAATACGATGTTAAATTATCGTTTACGTGATGCTACCACAAAAAACATTATACGAATTACGAAGGAGAAATGTCCGTCGTAATGAGACGCCTGAAGAACTATGCAAAACAAATGTAAGTTACATGAAGCCAGCAAATGAGAAAATAAAAGCTCAACCGAAACAACTAAAAAAGGAAGAGGATGAACAAGAAAAAATTCGCACTGATGATAAGAATGACACATCACAATACGACTTGTTTGAAACAAGTGAGTCAATGAAGAAGGGTCAAAGCTTAAACAAAGGCTCATGTTCTCCAAACAAACATGACGAAGGTACAACAAGTACTCGAAGCGTCAGGTATAGGTCAAAGGTAAATCCTCTAGAACGGTACAAAGCCAACTTCGCAAAATACTTTAGGAGTACCACTTACATAGAAGCAACAGATTGTGCAGAATGAAAAGGAAAAGTGAAAAGAGGCAATGGAAGATTAAATGAATAGCGTGATACAGCATGGGCCTTGGGACACAAAGTAAAAGCTCCTAAAAATCCCAAAATTCTAGAACCTTAGGGGTTATATACATAAAGGAAGGTAAATCAATAATTAGATTATATAGAATGTGCTTGAAACTTTTTAAATCACAATGGAACTTGTCTACTACAAGCTTTGCGAATTATGATACCTCAGTGGGTATGGACACATTTAGAAGCAGGAGTGCTTGAAAGCCCTTGCATTTCAACCAACCTTGGACAACCTGACTTGATTTAATATCGGGGAATTCAAATATTGGAGTTTCTTACACTGCATGAATCAAGGTCCATTAAGTATCAACTTTTTAGGTTGTTCTACAAAATTCTGTCAATTTTAGCAGTCATCTAAGACCGTGCTCTTGAATAGTAGTTTTCTGGTGTATGGCATTAATGTATACTTGGCTCGATTAGTCAACGGGTCGGACATTTAAGATGCCCGGTTCCCGTTAGCGTCAGTGTGAAAAATTGTGCTTTTGGCTACAGTAGTGGTTCAATTGTGACATATACTGCTGTCTGTTAAATTACTAGTAAGGATCTTAACAGGAAAATTTTATGGTAACGAAAAGTTGTTTACCTTGAAAAAGATATTTTATCAAACGCACAATGGATAACTAGTTTTATTTCATCCGTATTTTTTTTAATTTTAAAGGCATGGATAGCAGTCATGATTCCAGTAACTGCATTCGTTTACCTTGTGAAAATAATCCTCATGCACTCCCGTGTTTCAAAATCACAACACTTCGGGCTAAAGGTCGGATCCCTATTGCTGGGTCGCACGTTTTCGAAAACGTGAGTCAAATTTGTTTTGATTCAAATTCTAAGGAACCTTAACTCCATTGAATTTAAAAGAATAGTGGAGGAGTTTCTAGAAATGATCGAACCCGATGTTTGAAGTCTTTTGAAGTAGAAAGTTGAATAATTTAAGCGAGTTGGCTTTGTTAAGAGCATATTGCAAATTCACTAAATTACAAGAATGTACTTTAATAATCGGTTCCACATTATAAATTAACTAATTAAAATATTTCCGGGGTGTGTGTTATAGGCTGTACCAATTGGAAATTTCTAAAACATTTTTTATTTATAAATTTTTTAGAGGGGCGGATTCAGCTAAAAAGGAATATTTTTGGTATTACAGCACTTGACGTGCGGGGAGTGGTTTTTAGTAATACTCAATTTGACCCTAGTGGGAGAACAGTATAATTTGAACTGAACTGAACTAGGAAAGACAATAAAGATGCAATACAATTCCTTCCTTCTGCACAGAAAAATGAAACAGAGAGGAAAACTTGCCCAGTTTGTGTTGAGATTTCGATTGACGCTACTGTCGTACGGAGTAGATTATATAGCGAAGCGTTTTTTCCATAAAACTTGTTTCTTGGGACCGACAGCAAAACCCCAGCAACCTAACCTACCTGGAGGTAGAGATTTCAATATTGAATCTTTTAAAATTGTATAATAATTTCTTATAATTAAATTTACTGTCAGTCCGAATCACGGAGAATATCACCTACTCGAGAAAATACGAATTCCAGTTGTGATGAGTCATACACCATGGGTTTGTTGCACCTACGCCATTTTACACTATTGCTTTTAGAAACTATTGAATCAATAAACGTAAAATAGAGATGTACACTTAACGATTGAAATTTGTTGGGGTGAGAATAATATTATAACACGTTTTGATGAAAACATGCTGTATGATTGGAAGAACCAGTACATGCCACATTGTGCATAACAAATATTTATAAGCCAGCTTAACGACTGACTAGTAGTATAAGAGGTCAGAGGTTAGAATTTTGCAAAAAAACCCTGCCTGCTAAAACAATCACCGCCACCAACACATCTACGCAGAATGCACAAAGACTGAGCTGAGGCTTAAAGGAATATGATGTTTGAAGGGGTTAGAAAATGCGTTTTGAGCTGTGAACGCTCCAGATTCAGAGGTCATTTTATGCCGGCTTAAGGCTAAACCCTATTCATGGAAAGTGATTCAACCTCAGGGTTAACTCTAATCTCCAAATTTAAGGGTTAACCAAAATATAACCCCGCGCTTGTGAATATCATCAAAACATTTATTCACTCTCGCTTTTTTAGAGTTAATCTTACAGTTTTACCCAAAAGTTAACTCAGAAACTTAATCCTGCCTCAGAGCAGTGTTGAGCGTTGGTGTAGAGTAAAAAACTTAAAATTGTGAAATAATTTTTGTCAAATTCTGTTGTTTTTACTACCTCAAAATGATTGTGTTATGGACATTCGATTTTACTAGGATTTCTGTCACGGCCGACGTGTCAAGGCGAAATGGCAGTTCCATTATTTGTGTTTGAAGATGTCAGACGAAAAGTGTACAAACGAAGAACTTTGCTAGAAAATTTAAGTGACTACGAAATTAAAAAACATACGGGATTTCTTTTGTGTGGTGCAAGGGAAATTGTCGACCTTTATGAACCGATAGGAGGAACTCTTCCCACACCTATTCTAGTTGAGACTAAAGTGTTGTCTTTCTTAAGTCATTTACGAGGAGGATCGTTTCAAAGGGGATTAGGAACATCAAGTAGCACATCACAACCTAGTGTGTCCCGAGCAATTAAATTGTGCTGCAATAGGACATTGTCATTTGCAAGGCAGTTAATTGACTTTCCCAACGAACTTAATGATATTAATTCAAAGGACAGTTTCAAAATATCGCAGGGTTTCCTAATGTATTAGAAACTCTTGACGGTACACAAATTGCCATTAAGGGGCCCAAGATTAATGAATCTATTTATGCGTACAGGAAGCAATTTCACTCCATAAACATTCAAGTAGTCGCTGGACCAAAGTACAAATTATACGACGAAGTGGCTAAGTGGCCCGGTAGCACCAAAGACTCATTCATTTGGTGAAACTGCGTAACTAGAAGACGCATCTACAAAAACGAATTTGGAAACGGCTGGTTATTGGGGAAGCTTGTGGCCTTGGCATTGAAACCGTGACAGGTATAGAACTAAATATCTTCTTAATTAGGTGACAGTGAATACCCATTGGAGGAACGTCTGCTCACAAAAATTTTTAAACTAATAGCGTCAAGCTGCGTACTACATAACCTTTGTGTTGAAAAGAAATCCCGTTGACTGAGGAGGATCAACATAACCGAGAAAACGTCTTTCTCCCACGGTACCAGCATTAGCAGCAGGGCCATCCAGCAGTACAGGGAGCCCAAAGACGGTTAGAAGTCGAATTAAGAAATAGAATAGAGCTGCTCAAATGCAAAACTAAGTAAGTTTGGTTTGCAGTATTACTTGAAACAATACATGTGTAAAGACCGTTTTGTGTCACCGCCACAACACTAATTGGATTTTATTTAATATTTTGAATCTTAAGATATGGGGAAAGAATCCGGAATGTTAAAAGCCACAAGACGGCCGAATTGGACTGAAGCGGAAACTAGAGAACTGGCAGCATCTGTAGCTGCGCGATGCAATATATTGTTCGGTATTTTAAGTAACTCCGTGACTCGACATACTAAAACCACATTAGTAGGTGTTTTAAAAGCATTGTCACCAACATGTAATTCCTTTAAAGACGTTACCATTTTTTGTTCCAGATTGTTGTTGTGGTTTGTGGGTTTTGGGCATGGGGCTTTTGGCTGTGAGTTTATTATTATGCACATGAATGAACGAATGGTGGAGGTAGTGGTATTTTTATCATGTTTATTTCATGCACAGTATAAATGAAAAATTGAAATCTACAAATGAATGAATGGGAATGTAACTAGAGACTAATAATAATTAAGAGTGAGTGAGTGTAAAAGAGGGGTTTTACACATGGGACGTTTGGGCATTTCGTTTTGCTTTTCTCTTTCTGTCTATTTCATATAATTTGAAGGATTACGGTAATATACATTTTATTAACTATAAAATTGAAGGGTACTCTTGCTATAATAATCTTGATCAATGTTACAAATTTAAAAACCGATTGTAGGAAATAAGAACGGTTTGCAAAAGGACAAAATCCTAAGTAATCCTAAGTCACCACTAATGTCAGATTGACTGAAAAGGAGCCTACAACTATTTATTTGGGTAAGAAAAACGTATGCATATAAATCATAAAATTATTTTTGTGTAAATGTTGTTTGTACTTTTTTTAGAAACCGCAACGGATTCTTTTGTACCCCAGAACATTACAAAAGATGCCCATCCATCAACCAAGGGGCCTGCAACAAAGAAATCGACTACTCTCATGGTGCCCCCAAGCATTACAAAGACTACTGAAAAAGAGGTCACACCTCCTACCACCATTCCTTTAGGTAATAATATGTAGGTATATTATATGAAAAGATATGAAAAGAAACCGCTTTAAGATATCGTAAAAAAATAATATTTCTAATATTTTTAGGAAACGCGGCCAATAATGAAATACTAGCCTACAATGAGGTATCGACGGTAAAATCTACAAGTGAGCCATTGTTAGTTTCAGAAAAAACTACACCGACTCAAACTACAGCATTGGCTAAGGTAAGTATTTTTTTGACTATACAAGTTTAATATACAGATTGCATTTAGTATACACTTTTTCCATAATAATGGATTAACAATTTTAAGTTAAGTCACTAAAACAGCGAACAATGAAGTCCTTTTGTACTAGCTATCAGCGAATACAAGTGTACCACATACGCACGAACAAAAACATTTCAGGATGTATCAGAAAAGGAACCCAATGCGAAAGCATCAACTTCTTTGTTTTAGCTTAAAAACAAACAGTTCTTACTGCAAGAGCGAGGTAATAAATCAGCTTATTTGTATTGAATGTGCTTAAGACGTTTAAAATGACAATGGAACTGTAAAAAATGCCCTACTTTTTCCAGACATTCGAATACCGACTTTTTAGGTCCATCTGCCGTTTGTGGGAGCTAGGAAGGGAGTTTTCTAAAAGAACGGGGATAACCACATGGAATAGAATAGTTCGCCACACCCCTCTGAAAGCAGCAAAAGAAATTTGCAGGAAACTGAACAAGTTTTGTTCAGCTTGTCCCACTTAAAATTAGAACAACTACTTTTAAAACACTTCTGTAAACAGCATTTTTAAAATACATAAATATTTCATATATGTTTGTCAGTTTTAATTGTGGTTAAATCAACGTTTTTTCAATTAATTGGTTTAGCTATAAATAGTTGAGCAGGTTAGTTATAATTTTAATTCAATGGCTTGAACGAGATTTAGAAGCAAACTGATAATAAAACAGCGTTGTGAACTAGCTACTTCTAAAAATGTTAAAAAAATTAAACTTTTCGAAAATTACTAGAAGTAACTTCAATTTAAAAAATATTAAAATTTCCAGTTTAATTCTTAACTTTCATCTAAACCCAAACTGAACACCAATTGCTGTTATCCGAAATTTTGAAAACCCCTAGAAGAAGACGCGTGGACCTTTAGAAACTACAGGACAGCTACATTCTGTGGAGTAAATACAGATTTTCCAATTTTCAATTATAAACCACTATTGTCAACATGCTCAACGACACCAGGGACTCCGGGTACATGGTATTTATTTTTTTTTACGAAATTTAATTTATAATTACTGCTTTCATAAAATATATATAGCATTAATTCCAACTTTTAATTATTAATTTTTTATTTCTGATTATATTTTTTTCAGAGTGACGACGGAGTCGAGTACATCGGATACCGACCAGTTAGAGTAGAAACAAGCCTTGTACTCGCTAAAAGAAAGAATGCGAAATACAAGCAAACCATAACGGACATGGAGTTCTCCAAATCAAGATTGGAGACAATTACGAAACCATGCAAGAAATAATAAGACGACATGGAATGGAACGATTAGAAATCATCGATCGCCTGGACACCGAAATCGAGACTGGTCGGTCTCTAAGGGTGCAGGTTAATAAGTAAGTGGAATTTTCAGTAATTACAAATAATTAGTTTTAGCAAGCAATTTTCACAAATGTTTTTGTTCCATGTAATTGGATATTTTACATGTTCCTTAGCTTGAATTTTTGTATGCTATTGCAAAAAGTACAATGCTTTAAAAAATGAAAATATTTATACATCAAATGAAATTTTAAAAGTTTTTAAGATGATTAACATCTGGTTTTTTTAAAAGTTTGCAGGACGAGTCCATGACGACAGCGATCAGCTTTTATGAGCTGTCAGTGGAGGAAGCAGCACAAACTGAGGCAGCTCAACAAAACGCGAGCATGTTTGAAGAACTTTCAGAAAGAAGATTGTACGAGATACAGGAGCTGCTGTCCGAACTTGACCGTAGTCGTTTTGACTTGGATAACGTAATAGCAGAAGGAAATCGTGCAATTTAGGAATTACCAGAGCAGCAGTGTGTCGCTCTTGCCAGCGTTGCCAGTGAGCTGCAGGAAACTCGGAGAAGGGCGGTGTTGCTGAAAGCGAACGGGGATGGATGTAGGGACCCTCTGTCGCATGGCTAATCAAGTTAGGGACCATACCCTCCTCCTTGAGACAATCAAGGCTCTGAGGAACAGGATCCGGTATCTGGAAAACAACCAGTAAGTTTTCCTTGAAAACCATTTTTACATGTTGATATTGTGTAAATGAAATAATGTAAAACGTTTTATTTTATTCTTACAGGTCACCTAGCAATAAAGCTGCTACCTTACAGCAGTGACAGCTGTATGACAGAAATGAATAGAATTATATTATTAATAAGTTTATTTAGAATTGCCTTATTTTTAACATTATGCAAGAATTAAGGAAAGATCATGAAATAAATTACATTGTAAAAATATCAAAATTTTTTTACTTTTTTAGTGCATATCTTCACATCATCTTTAATGGTTTTTAGCAAACTTACTTAAAAATCATTCTAGTTTTCTCTTTGGTTTGTTGTCCACAAGGAATAGACAGAAGTTATCCACAAGGAATAGACCAACACTAACCAAAAAAACACTTCTGGTTGGAACTTTAATATTTGTATTGCTTGACTGTGAAAAATAAAATTATTCAACCAGACAACCACGCCGAACTGGAACCTTTAAAAACATTAAGAATAATTTGTTCCAATTTTTTAATATATATTTCACATTTACTTTAAAAACTGTATAAATAAAAGTCTGTTTTACTACTTTGTTAAATTGCAGATTCAAGTTCGAGTACTTTGTAAAATCTGTTATTACAGATGAGAGGAGAATACAACTTTTTAGGGGGATTTGGTGGATGCACAGATGATGACGCTGGCGGTTGTGGTACTGGTGGGGGGATAGTGATGATGACGCTGACGGCGGTGGTAGCGGTAGGGTTGGTTGTAGTGAGCGTTGATGGTGGTACTCCGCAAACACACTAATATTAACCAAATAATTGTATTGTAGTGTAATGTATAATATGATCACATTATACATTACACTAAAATGCATTTATTTTGTTAATATTTAAAATAAAACTTAGTCTAAAATAATTTGTAGGATCAGCAATAATAGTGCGTATGTGTTGTTTAACTTGTGTTGATGCTGATGATAATGAAGAAGAATTACATTTCTTTCTCATCATCATCAGCATCAACACATGGGGCACTCCAAAAACTACCGCCCGAGTGTTCTCTATGGGCAAGGGTAAAGGTAAACTCTGAGAGTTAGTCTAAACTAAAAAATAACCCAATTTTCTGGGTTAAGCCAAGAACACTATGAATATGGTTAGGGTTAGGGCTAACTCCAGGGTTCAAAAAAGATCAGCCGGTTTCCGGCTAACCCTTGGGTTAACCGTTTAACTGTGAACCCCCCCCCCCAGGAGGTCAAGTTGGAGTTTCGGAACATCTAACTTGGGAGAGAGAGTTTACAGGCTTTTTATAATTAAAGATTTCTTTTAGTCTTAACAATTAAGCTCTTGTATAGTTGGAAGTTGAGACAATGTATGTAGGACTTTGCTTTAAAATGCTTTACATTTATAATCCGCAACTGAGGTTGCATACTCAATGTAATGAGTCATTTTCTGTGCGGATTATAATATCACGACCACCCAGATAACAAGACGCACAGCAAAGTACCAGGTTGTACGCTTTCAGGGAAAATTAAATTTTGATTATTTCAAAATTTATATAAGCTACAATACTGAGTTTGAAAACTGTATGGCTAACTATAACTGCAATGTAATGTACTCAAAAAAATTGTATCCAAAATCCTCAAATTACAAAAACAAGGTTTAAGTTAAGCAAATAAAGAAAAAAAATAACAAAACCATGCGTCTTACGTTAACATTATTAATCCTTAGATTTTCGGAAAATCGGAGAGAGGGTCGCTATTTCCACCCAAAGGAGCTAAGGGATCGCTAATAGGAGCCCTTTCTCGGCGTATCTGTCCATTCCTTGGCCTTGCTACTGCAGGTACAAAAACTTAGGCCCTGCGATGACAAGCCCACTTATTGGATAGCAGACCCTGATGACGAAACCCACGTGTCTTCATTCCTGCACTGTTTTTCTGTCAAACATTTAAACCCTTTCGTTTTAGGAATGTTGGTTAGCATTATTTGATTGAAGGCCGTGCTTTACACACTGTATTTCTTTGGTGGCTTTTATAACGTTTTTTAAGACCAGTTTCAGTTTTAAAAGTCATTGGACAAAAGTCAAAAAGTAATTCGATTGTTTCAAGATGAAATTTTGAGGTGTGATAAGTTATTTCTTCGTGATTAGGAATTTTGCAGGGCAGGTTGAGCAGGAATACTTCTCCCCATGGGTCTGCAACAAAAATTGATAATGTAATTTTACTTCTTAGGTCAGCTGAACAGAAACTAAAACCCAAAATTAATATTGAACGGATAGAAGTGGTAGAACGGGCATCTTTTGTTTTTTTGGGGGGGGGGTCTAAATTGGTCCGTAATGGTGGGATTCGGTCTAATCTAAAGCTGTAAGGTGTCAACGATATATTGGCAGTATACTCCCCTCATAATGACATCAATAAATCCCTCTCTAGTATAATAATAGCTTATTGAACCTCTAAAATTTAATTAAATCTAGATATTCTTTTATGAAGGAATTTGAGGCCACTTATTTCCTTACAAGTTACAAAGCAAGTTTGAGTTTATCCTCACCTTTTCATGCTCCTTTGCCTCCCAGATGAATCAAAATGCTTCATCACACATAGAACACTTAAATTGCAGTGGATGAAGTCTATCAAAATTGGACGGTAGGGTCGGTTTTACAATTTTTGTTGGCAGTGGGGGTGGTTCTACGTCAGAATTATGTGCTTCAGCAGCAACGTCTATCAAAAAAATAAATCTCGTATTATTTTGCACAATTTAAATTCATTTTTCCCTTTACGCTCAGTATAACTTCCCTTCAGTCTCTTTACAAGAAAAAGTGAGTTAAAGTACAAGCTTTCATTTTTTTAAAGTGAAAAACCAAGCCAAAAAATACCTAAACTTTTTTGTTGAAATATATCCGTACGACTAGGAGGCTTGTAAACTTCATGCTGATTATATGATCCCACTTGCCTCTCTCATTGAAGGAAAAATTTGGACACAAATCACATTTTATAAGAGATTCAAGAAATGATTTGTCTTCAATCCATGCACCTTCATCCGGTGGACCTTTGCATTTACAGTTTTTGTGAAGGTGCAGGTCGTGAAGGCACTCGAACTTTGTACTACAGCTTGAATACGGGAGTTACTTCTTTATTAAAATGCAACACAATATGCTTTTTTAAATCTAAAAGAGTTAAAAATGTATAAATTGAAATTGCCATTCTTCAAGCATTAAACGTCTCTTCCTATATTCAACTAGTTTAAAGCCGTGACATTTTCATGGGAACTTACCTAACTGATGCGATGGGTTGATTTGTGAGGACAGTGCGGACATTGCCACACTATTCTTTCGTCATATCGTCCTAATTAAAAGGGCTGACCTGGGCAAGAGGGAACCTTAACTTGTTTACTCTGACATAAGGAAAGTGGTGACTTGGGGGAATTTTTAGCCTAATCTCATCCATAAATCTTGGATCATTTGTACAAGGTGGATTCAGTCTTTTGTTTTCAAGGACAAAGTTAAAGTGCACCTTAACAAATTTTAAAATGAAAAACCATTTATTTAAGCCTTTCTCCAATTTTTAAACATTAATGTAAAAAGTTCCAATAAAGGTAGAAAATAAAATACCTTTACAACTCTTGATAAATTTTACTTCATTTCCATTTGATTTCTTTGCTGACAATCAAAGTGGAATAGGAAGTGCCGGAGGAGGGACGGAATTAAAAGTTCTTACATTTTCAGTTGCATCTTTACTCCGAATCGACCCCTTTATATTTTTTCTATTATCTTTCTTGTGTCGTTTTAGTCTATATTTTTAGTCTGCGTAGATTTCCTTGTATAATTCTCTGCAATTTTTGAAAGATATTTTAATCAACATTCATTATTAGGTATAGCCTTCCCAGCACCCGCATGAATGCAAGGCAAGAAATGGAAAAGCGTAATTAGAAATTAGCACGTATTAAATCAGAAATAGCAAAAGTTCCAAATAACTCGAACATCCAAATCTACCTTGATTAAAACAATGAATCCCTAGTTTTTGGTATCCTGGTAAACCTATTTAAAACCAGCCCAATCCCATTTAAAATTGCTCGATCCTCAAAGACCTCATTAAAAATAGTGAACCCTCATCTAAATCATTTAACCCCCATAGATCCTGGGTAAAACAAACCCCCCTTCTAAGTTATTCAACCCCCATAGATCTGGTTTATAATAATACACTTCTCCCTGAAATAACCGAACCCCATAGGGCTTATTTTAAACAATCCACCCCCTTCTGAAATAACTAAACCTCATAGACCTTCTTAAATTCTTTATTCTTAAAACCCTGGGTTATTATTTACAGAGACATCCTCAATCTTCATCGAAATCAATTTCTAATTTCAAAAAGTTTAAATTATTTAAAGATAGGTTTTCCAATTTTGAGCTAGGAAATAAATATGTAAATTAAAATTTGAAATTTTCATTTTTTCAAATTTTCAATTGAATTGAGAATTTGAAATATATTGAAATAAAAGCGTTACCCTTTAGGACCCTCCTGTACCTCTTCAAAGGAAGGCTCTGGACACTTCAAATGATGTAACATCTAGTGCACAGCAGTGATAACTGAGACCACCCCCTCGAAGGACCCCTCCCCTCCGTGGGCACCACCCCTCCACACGCACAAACTTACTTTACGTTTCCACTTCACTTACTAAACTAACTATTAAAAAAATGATTGCCAGTGTCTGTTGAAAAGTGGCAAGTGCCAACTCGGCAAATATGGCAATGACAAATACAAGTGACAGGCACCAGTGAAGACAAAGAGTTTACAGAGTTTGACAGGTGGTGGAACATATTATTTTACTTTACATTTTTACATAACACATTTTAAGCAGAACACGAGTCTACAGGTCTTTTGTACTCGTCACTATTGTCGTTATATGGTTTATGGGTTCAGTTGTCTGTCAATGATTGAGGATTTATGGATTTATCCCTTTTTACACTAAAATCCACTACTTTCAGTTGGAATAAAGAACATGCAAGTAAATTCCAAATCCATCCAATATTAATAATATGTATATTTTAAATGTAATAAATAATGGAGCAGCTTTTTTAACTGAATTTTTATCAAGTTGGAATACAATAGTCTTAAATAAATATACCATACCGATGTCTATGAGCTAGCAAGAGGGAGAATAATTTTGAAACCCATTCCACATTCATTCCTATTTACTTTACCCTTAATATTTAAGATGTATATATGAATTAATTTATTTAAAATGAGATTTAAATTTTATTGGATAGTTTTATAGAGTTATTGTCGTTTATAATTAGCATTGGCTGGCATAGGAGATAAAAGAGGGACGTCATCGGAACATCATACTGGTCAGTAAGGATTAGATTCTTTCAAATTTATTTTTTGAAGCTTATATAAAACCTAATTTACCGTATTTCCCGGTATAGAACCACCGGGGGAGTTATTGTTTCAACCCTCCAAAAAACGGGGGGGGGGGGTT
>JAQGBU010000967.1:0-16726 GCA_034698605.1 Isotoma decorata
TTGTGGAGACCATTTTGTGGAGACCATTTTGTGATAGACCATTTTGTCCTCAGACCATTTTGTGGAGACCATTTTGTCCGGAGCCCAAGAATCAAAGGACTTAGCAAAATGGTACAACACACAAAATTGATTGATTGGTTGATTCTTTATTTTTTAAGTGTCAAGTTGTTTTGGTACAAAGATAGACCATTCTTGTAAAAGGGACATGGGATTATAACGATTTATTTCATAATCCATGATAAACTAATCTATCAGTTATTCATATCCTTTAGGTATTTTTCACGTAATTGAACTTATCGATTCTTATCAAAAAATCTATAATATAATTTTGGCAATATAATTAGACCATAAATACTACCGGGTAAATTTCAGAGTTTTTGCTTTGCTGCGTTAAGTATTTACCGATAAACGTTGATAATATGGATTCTATAATATGGATCCACTGATAGGTTTTTTGAAGGCATAACTGTTAATTTTTTAGACATATTTTTGAAGCTATCAGATAATTAATTGTTCGAACAAAATGGAAATCAACCAATTTTCTAGCGATTTCGGTTTTAGGGTAACATACATCGATGGAGAATGCATTGTTGTTAGTTAATAATGGTCCCTTTTGTACATTTTTGTTTAGTTTACTAAAAATGATCGACCTAATGGCTTCATCAGAAAGTACCAGTAGCATTGATAAATTTAAAAAATCAGTTTGTACTAGTTTTTATACAATAAACGCAGTTCCACACTTGTTTGGGATTGGAACAATAATAAGTTCCAAATCTGGTTGTAGAAAAAATTAATTAATTTATTATATTGCATTTGCATAAGTAATTATTTTTTAAGTAAAAAGTTTGTTATAATTTACGAATTTCAATTATTTTCTTGTGCTTAAATGCTGCATTGGTTGACATATCAATATCTCATTGAATTTAGACCACAAATTGTCTACATTTAATGTTTCATTTTGGAGTTGTATTAATTTTCAGAAAAATTTAAGAAGTATTGCTAGTAATTTAGATAAATACTCAAATTCTAATACATTAAAGTAAATGCTAATATTGTTTTCCAACCAATAAATTTTATAACAAGGAAATATTAATCAATTCTAAAAAAATACCTCCAAATGTCCAAGGGGAATTGATGGTTTTTGTGGGTTTATAAATAAGAATTTCAGTCACATCCTGTGAAAAGTGTATCGTGTATCCGTTGTATTAGATTTGAGTATGGTCGTGTGGAATTGTGCTGTAGTTTTAGTACAACTTCATCGGTTTTCCTATACTTTGTCTAAGACATATGATGTAAAACCTAATTAATAATACTCTCCGCAACATTTACATACATGCAAATTGTATTACAGCATTTCTTTTTATCGGAATTTATGTGTCTATTTTATTTTGTCAAATTTGTAGGAAAATAAATAAAAACAGGAAATAAAGAGTCATCGTACATTTAATTATTTTTCCTTTTTCTTATTTAATTGGCTTTGGCTTTCAATATATTGGAGCATCCCAAGACAGCAGTTCTACATTTTCTCTCTCGATTCGATCACATTTCAAGCATTCTGTTCGATAATTTTTTCAATTTCATACATATATGCTCAAAGTGTTTCTGGGGCAATTGCCTTTTAAAAACATGTCAGAGTTCAAGAGAAAGTTTTCTCTTTTAACAGTTCATGCCTATGCAATTGCATGCCTCATTGGTATAACATTATTAAGTGATGTTGAGTGCCGAGCTCCACCACGTCAAAAAAGCTATGGGAAAGTCTATAGCAAAGATATTCTCAAAATGCCACTTGTCATATTTCCAGACACTGAGATTTATAATGCAACATCAAACTGTACTTTAGTTTCATGGTCTTCTAAAAACTGCATTATCGGTCCGCTTTCAGTCAACAAGGATCTTCCTCCAAGTGTATTTAAAAAACTTTGTCAAAAACCTTCTGGGAGGTAAGAGAAATGAATTTAAGATCAATCCTAAGCATATTACAGGAATTGGCTGGAGCAGATAGTTGGATTGTACAAACATATTTTCATTTTTAGGTTTGCAGTTTCTAAATCATGCAGGTTATTCGTAACATGCCAGAACGATTCCTTAACTGTAAATCAATGTCCAAAATTTACTTATTTTAACTCTCTAAACCAAAGCTGCGCTAATAATGCAACAGTTAGTTGTTTTAACTCTGGTAAGCGGAATTCAGACTATGAATATCTGATGAATTTCCAATATAGGCTTATTTTTTCTAAATGAAAGTGTACAAAGAAATTTTTCCCGATTTACAGAAAAATCAGACCAGAAATTTATTGACAGCGTTCAAAAGAAAAACTTTTTGATAGAAAGTTTTCCAATAATTGAAATCCATGTTAGTAAACCCGACACGCATTTGGATTCTGTACGTCAACATTTGACACAGATGGAAGAAACTATGGATAAATCAGATGATGTAACAAGACATCAGAGAAATGAAAGTCAAGATATTTGGAAAAGTTTTACACAACAAACTACTCAGCCAAGTATAAGTAATTCATCGTCTCAAGACCAAAATCACGAGAGAAGTGATGGTGGCAGTAGACTTGGAAAAACCTTACTGGAGAGTGAAAGCAGACACCCTGAAGGACAGGAAGTTTCCTTATGTTCTAGCTATGGTGATGGAATCCATCCACATCCGCAGAGCTGTGGATATTTCATCCAATGTGTTGCAGGAAAAGAATATATTCAGATGTGTGCCCCAGGAACTGTTTTCAATCCAAAAACATCGGTTTGTGATTGGGAAACCAACGTACCCGAATGTCATGGAACAGGGACTCACAAGAGCATTTTTAATGATAATAGAGTGAAACGATCCGTTACATTAGCTCTCCACAATGATGATAACCATAGCATAATCTTAAATCCACCAGGAACTGGAGTGTCGAACCAACTTTTGTCAAGGGAAAAACGCTCACTCTCAAGACACCCAAGAAGAAAATGCACTTCATCTGAAGAGTACATACAGCCACATGCCATTCATTGTAATAAGTTTGAAATTTGCAGTAATGGAAGAATAGTTGAAGAGACGTGTGGTATGGGAGCCATGTTCAACCCGTTGTCATTGGTTTGTGATTTGCCCCACAATGTCGATTGCACCAGTCGCAAAATTGACTTTGGTACTTATGATTGTCAAAAGAATCACAAGTATAGAGCATCCCACCCAGAAACATGTAGCAAATTTATTGAATGTGACAGGGGTAATCTGCATGTGAAAACATGTCCTCCAGGGACACTTTATGATGCAGAAGAGGAACTTTGTGACCACTCTTATAAAATAAAATGTAAAAAGCCCATTTCTTTGGAACATGACACTGATGTCAATTACATCCCCCGTCCTTCACGAGCAAATAGAGCTTCACAACGGAATTCATTGAACCTTGCTTGTGAATATAATTACATTGCCCCGCACCCGATATACTGCAACCAATTTGTGGAATGTGAAGACAGAAGAATTTTTATTAAGTCGTGCGGGTATGTGATCAAAGAAATTCTTGTGTGTAATAACATGATGCTTCATTAACTTTCTCCTCATTTCCTGTACTCGCTCTCCTTACCTTCCTTACTCCTTCAAAAGTATCATTCATTGTATTCTTCTAATAAATTCGTTTACTTACAAGTAATGTTATTCATTTGCCTGTAGGCCAGGGACTGTGTTTAATGAGGAAATCGGAGTTTGTGACTGGGCTTATAATACCAGAAAACCAGATCCATTGGACTGTTCTCGGTATCTGCAATGTGAAAGAGGACAATATGCTATCAAAACTTGCTTAAGAAGTACGGTTTACCACAAAGAGACAAAGAAATGTGTTTTCTCTCCGTATGCGAGTGCCTATTGTAGAAGTCCATCTACTACTACACGACCTACAACAACAGAACGGATTACTTCAACAACGACTGAATATTATCCCCCACCTCCTCCAAGTTAACTTTCTGAAAATGCTTCACTTTTGGATAAATCCATTTTTTTTCATGAAATTTTCTAGTTTAAAATTAAGCTTGTAGATAAAGAAATACTATTAGGATCTATATTAAATCCGTAAGTTGTTGTAGTAAATTCTAAGATTCCCAGATTTTAAATTACATGGTTTCCTGTAAAAAGTTAATAATTTACCAGTTTCAGCACAGTAATTGCTGGTATACGTAATCAATATTATATTTTTAACCTTCCATGCATTAATCCTTAATTGGAAGTTTCGGAATTTATTATCCCACCGTTGTGGTATTCTAAAATTACAATGGTTGAACCATTTAGCCAGAATTTTACTTACGTTGTACACTTACTGTGGATATATTATTGAAATCAATACATTTAATTTATTACTTTCATTACAGATTTTTGATTTCTTCGTTCTATTTAGAATGGCTGTAATTGAAAAATGTAATATCAACTTTTATCGCAGGTACAATTATAAATTCAATTTCCGAAGTAAAGTTTTAGTTCTAGACAAGTGCAATTAACTTGATAATCATATTAGTACAATCCGCATTATATAAAATTGACCGACCGGAGTTTCTTTATCAGTATTCTTTAACACAACTAAGACTTTGCTTAATCTGTATTATATCTCCTTTGCAAGTGAAAATAAATCCTTCGAAGTGAACAATAATATAAATAACCATTAAATTACATAAATAGCTGTTTTCATTTCATATTCAAAAAAGGGTGAAAAAATGCCATAATGGCTGACCCAGTTTTAAATAAATTGATCAGTATATAATGAATTAACCTAAGATTGTCGAAATTTTTTTCGAACCCATTTTTGCATACGCACATTTTCCTGAAGAAGGAAGTAAAGCCTTTAATAAACTTTTTAAATCAAAAAATTACGCTCTATGAAAATATTCAACATTTAATTTTCGTAATTTTAATTTGAGTTTATGTTTTACAAATATTAGCCTACCGTCTCATCAAATTCTTTGCTCCATTTTATTTTGTATATACCTTAAAGGACGCAGGCATGAATTGCACAAACAAATCAAAAACCTAGCCGTAACATTAAAATATCAAATGTAATACATGGCCATTTCTATAATGGAGATATATTTCTATACAGTAGTACATATGAAGTAGCTTGATCGACTTGTAGTTCATACCAAACATAAGGAATCTACTCGAGAATCTAAATTTCTCCGTTCAATAATTACAGGGTTGCAGTTCAGTAAAATGTTTGCTTGAA
This sequence comes from Isotoma decorata, assembly GCA_034698605.1. Lineage (NCBI taxonomy): Eukaryota > Metazoa > Arthropoda > Collembola > Entomobryomorpha > Isotomidae > Isotoma > Isotoma decorata. The sequence continues at coordinate 5,199 of JAQGBU010000967.1, forward strand.
ATAAACTTTAACCTTTCAAAGTTACAACTGCATTATATACATTTGAAATGCTTGCAACCTTAATTGATTACCAACAAAAAAAACGTTCATGAGATTTGCAAGTTTTATTACGTCTACGTTCTTGACAATATTTCTATCAAACATGTCAATCATGAATCGATTCTTGTGTACTTAATAGCTATGGCGGAGGATTTACGGGTAAAATATTTGCACATACTGCATAATAAATGAAAATAATGATTTCGGGCAAAATAGAAAGACCAAATGTAGTATAGAAAACTCATTTGTAAGGAAAACACTAGACCAACCCTACATAAGATTGCCTACGTAACCACAGCCCACGTTACTTATCGGTGCCAGGCAACCAAGGAGCCAAATAAAAGGTTCCGGTTTTAGTGGTGGCTGCTTGTTTGTTGTGTATTATTCTACTGTTGTTGCAAGATGAGTTTCTAAGACTTGTGGTCGAATATCCTTTAAAAAAGGGGCTCTAGATAATTGTCTAACTTCCTAGTATGTTATTAGCATAGATACAATTTGGAAGAGATCATTATGTCATTTCTTAAGTTTCGCCCTGGAAGGAAGTCAAAAGACCTTGCTAGAGAAGTCAGAGGACCTTATGTTCCTCTTAATACAATTGATCTTGAGTATTCAATTGCAGCCGTAGCTAATAATTTGGTTTTAAATTGCAAAAGTTGCAAGTCTTCTGGGAATTGCTCAGCTACTAGCAAAGAAAAAGACGAAGAAGAAGTTTCGGATAGATTTCATAGTTATTCTGGTTATGTAGGAGTAATTTCAAAGGGATTGTTTCTTATTTACCAACTTGACATGAAGCTACACCAGGAATTTACATATAAAAACTTTCAGACAATACAGATACCAGTTTCATCTTGTCCAATACATACACCAATTGTAACTGGAGTAAGTTTTTTGCTATTACAGAAATTACAGTGACATTTAATCAGGCATTGCAAATACTAGCTTATCTTATTTAATGGATTTAAAAATGTGTACCTATTTTACTTGCATGTATTTGCGACGTTTTCCCTAATTTTTCTTAAATACAGAATTTCTTTATAAGAGTTGACGACTTTTTTCCATCAAATCTTCATTAATGAAGCACTGGATTCGCTTGAATCAATTGCCCACAACATAATATACTAAATGTTACATTGCAGGCAATCGGAAATCTCAAATAAGTTCATTACAATCCTAGACATACTTTTTGTAAACTCTATTAACTAAACAGTGCCTAAGATTAGAGAATCCTTCAGTGCTTGATATCTTTACTGTATCAGTTGTGTTGATATTCTCTTTGAATGGGTAGTAGTAAATCAACATATTTATTGCTCTAGGCCAAGTGGATTCGATTGAGAAGAGGTGAACAGAAACTGACGGTTTTGGTTATCACAAGTAATGTCGGGGTGTACATTTATTCTGAAGATGGAAGCAAAGTACTATGCAACCACATTTATCTTGAGGCAATTCCAGAGGTGGTATGTCGAAATGTCACTGCGACACAATCCCAGGTCCTAGTAGGTATAAACTGATGTCTTAACCACTGCATCTATTTAGCTTTTTCTATCTATTCGCTTTATAACAGTTTTTTTTCTGAATTTTCAACCCTTCTTAGCCTTATCAGTCAGTCATGTTTTATTTATTTACCCATTTTCTAGCGTGATCTATTTCCTTGAAGTCGATGATAGAATGCTGATGAATGGCAGTAGACTGCAGACGCAATCTCATCTTTTATGTTGTCTTTCCTCATGTAGAGATAGCTTCATATAATGAATTTATTAAACTGATCTGAAAGCCTTACCTCAGTTCGAGATTCAAGACGTTTTATTTTGCTTTACCCGTTCCAGTTTCACGATTATTAGCTTAATAGTTTCTAATGCCATGTGCACTTCTCCGTAAAATACCTTTTACTGAGTTTGTTCTGAATATTGCTGCGCTTTTTTGAATAAATTCTCAAGGGAATGGTCGAGGAGAGGTACATACATTTAGCTTCTTGGAGGAGAAAGTAGAATTCCGGAATACTGCTGTCATTCAACCTGAGTCCATCACTCAAATGTGCTGTCGACGGGGTGTACTTGTAACTGGAAGTCCAACTGGGACCGTTCGTGTCTGGAAAATCAAAGAGCATAAAGCAACAAAAAGATGCTGCTTTACAACTCCGTAAGCAACTTATACATATTTTTATTCACTTTTATTTGAAACGCGGAAGGGAGTTGGCTTTGAACAAAGTACACATCGCATACAAACTCAAGACTTCTTTCAAGCATTGCCTAATTCAGTTTAAAGTTTATGTATTCCAGAAGTTGACTCTCATTTGGAAACATTTTAATGCAAGTCTGCTTTCTCCCTTCAAAGTCTTTCTTGCCTTTTGGCTTTCGACATTTCCTTTGCTGAAGGTTGATGGTTTAGAAAAATGAGTTGTAAATTCCAGATCAGAGGAATGCGTAACTGGACTAGGCATATGGGAAAGCTATATCATTGCAACTTATGGCTCAGGCATATTTCGTGTTTTCCATTGGAACTCAAAAAGGCTAGTGGCCAGAGTTTTTGCTCATTCACGTTGGATCGTTTCATTGGACTTACTTCCTCACCAAGGGTTACTCCTTACTGTTGCTGAAGATGATGCTGCTCTTATTTGGAAACTTAGTTGTTCTAAACAAATTGAACCTAGACTGAGCCTAAAGGGCCTTGGAAGTATAAAGAGCATAAAAAAGAAAATCAAGAACATGCAGGGATGTTGCAAGTCTAAACGGAGGAAACCAAAGGTACTAACTTTAATAAATGTATAGAGCTTTACGCAACCTGAATTGTTCCATCACACATTTCTTATGTACGTGCTCCTTAAGAACGTTTTACTGTTTTTTTCCAGCATCATTGGTTTTAGTTAGTTATTTTCAATTCACATCTTTTACGCGTGGGTTTTCCATGCGGTAACCTTTATTTAATGGAGTATGGAATATCACCACGAACAGTCTTTTATTTCTTGGAAAGCTTACTTCATTTCCCTTTCACTTTACTTTAACGCATGTATATTATTGAAAAATCTCACTGACTAGTTATGATGGCTCCTATATGGATTGTGTACTTCTATAGGTTTCCGTGGTACTGGACTCAACTATTCCTACTGATAACATGATGCTGGTGGGAGGAAAGTTCCTTAATTGCATGGGAAGTGCGGTTGCTCTTGCAAATTATGGAGTCAGGGAAATATATTTTTATGGAAAAATGCTAACTTCCGAAGAGCAATTTAATAAATCTTAAAATCAAATTTTAAGTTAAATGTTTAACGAAAATCAATTATAGGCATTTTATAAATTAAATTACTGTATCTAACATATAAATCATTGTTGGTATAGGGAACAATGTAGTAATGCTGCAAAACATTTTGCATTAAAAATACTTCATGAATAGTAGACCACTTTCGCCTTTATTTCTTACGGTGCAAGAAAGTTTTACTTACGATTACGGCAAGGCCAAGGTAGGAAAGAACAAGTTATTTGACTGTGGGATGCTATCAGTCTGGTCTAGCTCAAAGAAAAAATGCCATACACGAACATTTTAATTTGGAAATCGTTAACCAAATTAGTTCAGATTGATTTTCAAACTAGCTTGATGTAAATTTCAAACTAGGACCACCAAACCTAATACAATTTAGACAGACCAAACTAAAAAAATCGATTAAAAAAAGATCAACTATCTTTCACCGAAATATGCTTAATTCATGGTTAATAACCGCGTTTAATTCCATAATTTTCTTTTATTCTACAAACTGCACTATTCTTCGGACCTTAATACTGCAATTTAGATTTATAACCAATCAGTTATAAATAAAACTCGCATTATTGTCGTACAACTAAAATGCATAAAATTACAAAAAAACTTTTACATTACAACCAAATAGGGTGACCATCGGTCGCGAACAAAAAACCGGGGCGTTTTTTTTAGCAACTCTGATTTTTAAATACCCCCCCCCCCTCACGCTACTATTCGTAGTATATTAGGAATCGCAATATACTTATTTGTAGTACATTAGGAATAATAATATTCTTATGTAGTATTAGGAATAATAATATACTTCATGTATATTATCTTCAATTGATAACATGTTACTTAAACTAAAAACCGGGACGCTTAGCAGAAACCGGGACAGGGTGTAAAAACCAGGCATGTCCCGGGTAAACCGGGACGGATGGTCACCCTAAAATAAAAATATGAGATACCGTTGAAGTATAAGTCAGTATTGCTTTATTATTAAAATAATTATTACTCATGAATTATGCATTCATGTATGACGACATATTGTGAATAAGCTTGTCTTTTTAGAATATATTAAAAGCCATGTATTCAAGACATTTATCAGAAGTACTGACTCGAAGTCGCTACATACAATAAACAACTTTTAATCTGTCAAATATGGTAATTCATTTGATTTCTTTTCAACTAATATAATGGAATTTTTTTGGTGCTCACAGACGTTATACAAAATATTTTGTGGAGATATCTGATGTGATTGTTAAAATTGCTACTGAAACATCCATCAATGTTCTTGAAATGAAAATACGTTTACTATTATTTAATTTTAGACAGGATAGAAATGATAGGAAATTAAAATAGAGTCCATTTATATAATCCCTCAGGCTGGGAAAAACGTTCACTTAAAGTATTTCAGAAAATTGTATGGGATAGAATTTTATGGCATGGGATTATATGGTATAGGAATTCTCGGGTAGGAACTAGAAAAAATATGGAAGAAACCATGCTTGACATGAAGGAACGAAAAGAAACAAAAGGGATCTTATTGAATTTTACAATGTCTGTTACAGTTACTGTAATTCATAAAACTGATCCCTTGAAAAATGCTATTATTTACACTCCAAGGTTGATTCTTCGAGCTAAATTCCTCACATAGCCTAACCTTAGCTAAGGACAATTATTCAAAGTAAGAGTTGCCCTTGAAGAAGCCATTAAAGTACGACAAGCCATGCCTAGGTAGGCCAGGCCATGCTCTTCAAAAATATTTGAGCAGCGACACATCAGTCCTATTGAATATAATATACCATTATAACAATATACCATGCAGACTTCCTATAGATAACACCATTTTTTGACAAAAATATGAATAAGATCCTTTATCAGTCCTGGCTCCACGGTGGTTTGCATCTTTTCCATTCAATCGACTTACTGGGATACCAAGCTAAAGTTCCATACTTGTACTCAATCAGTAGCTAGAAGTTGTTAAACAAATTTCTTAAAAATATTTGAATAAAACGGTCTTGCTAAGCTTGGACTTGTTGTATAGGAAAAAACGACGCTATCATTTTAGTCTTTCACAAACCGCACTAGAACCCAGACGTCTCTGAAGCTCTCAGCGTTCTTTGTCTATCTGAAATAAAGCATAAGTTTAACATACCGTTGAAACATCAACTTTAAACAAAATGGAGAAACCTGAAACCAACGGTGCATCGGATTCTGCATCGGATTCTGCATCGGATGTCGTTTATACCGATAAGCCTTGTCGTAACACTCGTTGCACATTTGGTAAGACTTTTTAACTGTACGAAATTGTATTTTTAGGAAGTAATTTTTCCCATATCCCTCCAAAAAATGGTCGGCAGAAAACTTGGCTTTGCGTGAAATAATTGGACACAATAAGGCATAATACTAGCACAATTTTTTCCTACTTTGCATCATTTACCTCGGAAATAACACCACAAAATTAAATTAACCGGATGTAACATGAAAGATAAAACTTACTAAATTTCAACGCGTAATTTTGCAGTATCTCACCTTAAGTATATGCCTCAAATAATCCTGATTAATAAGGATCGAAAGGACCCCTGTTAGCAGGATTTTTTAGAATCATTTTGTCTTTGTCTAATCCCCATCAACTAGAGTAGAGTTTCTCATAAAGCTTGTTCATGGTTCTAAAAACTAATGCTATCGAGTCAAATTTATCTTTAAAAATTTGATAACTACATTATACACTGACTTTTGCTATGTTATTTATGGTATGTTCAAATTGCAATTGTTTCAAAATGCTGATAACCCAAATTCTTGATGAATACAAATCAGTTGCATACATTATGGTCCGTACATTTATTATCCCTAAGTAGTTTAAATTACGACATTATGAGGCATATAGCTAGTATTTGCCATAATTAGTTTTAAATTAAAACCCATTTCCTACACTAGCTTCAAAAATGGAATTCCATATAGCTCAGTAATGGTAAGTTTAAAATTTTCATTTAAATCGTTCCTGTAGATTTTTAAAATATTCAAATACAGATTTCATCTAGATTCAGATTCAGACTAAAGATAAGTTTTGATAGTTCATTCAATAGACAAAAGTATCTGTCATGAGGCTGACATCTTTCTAATGTGACTCCCCATTAATTTTGAATATAACTGATAAGGTTTTGTGGGTCTCGCCTAGAATTCTTTCATGCAAATGAAGTAATGTCCGAGTTGCTGGACATGAAAGAAGAATGAAGAATTACACAAACTTAAAATTTACCTAGGGTGGCCATCAATCATGCAGAAAAAACTGGGGCACTAGCAACAACCCTTTTAAATATCGTTTGGTACATTTTAATGTCCATTTGGGATTTACTCCTCACGTCCTACCCTTCCACCCCCATGGCCACAGTAGAGGTTCATATTTTTTTCTTGAAATAATACATAGCAACCACCCCTCTCTGGTTCTTTCCAGAGGTCTTAAAACTTAACCTAACCATCTAGCAGCGTTATTGACAATAGGGAACCTGGACATCAAGTTAAAGAATAATGTATGTACAGTAAATTAGGAAAAATATTCATTTAACAGTATACGATGATATTACACCCTGCACCCTTTTGCCTGAAAAAAAGTCTAGTTGGTAGTATTTTTGAAGTCAGTAAGATTTGAAAACTGCAATTAAAATCCGGGACGCTTCACAGAAACCGAGACATTTTCGGGAAGCCGGGACAGGGTGTAAACACCAGCGTATGTCCCGGGTAAGCCGGGACGGAGGGTCGTCCTAAGCGGTGCCTGTATTCTGCTTTCGTATAATCAACGAAAAATTTTACTACCGGTTTCGTAGCACGCTACAATATTTATTTGATCGAATAACTAGTTTTATGACATTTATGAAAGTTACGAGTGTCACAATCCATGGATTCAGTATTAATTAATTAATGATGATTTTACAGTGAAACAGATCTCGCCTGGCAAAGGTTTTGCTTACTACCATGCCGAGGACGACAACGTTATTCATTCGTTGTTTATTAATCGGGTTTGCAAAATAATTTTTTGTACAATGAATATTAATTGACATATTATTGTGAATGCAAAATATACAGTACCTATATTTTGTTACCTTTGAGTAGGCAGTTGTAGGAGCGGGTGTTGATCCAGATGAAATGCTGCTACTGCAAATGGAGACCAAAAACCAGGATGGGGTGGTTGAATTATTTCCCATCGGTTATCTTCGTGGGAAGGACATTCCCCAACTGAAATTAAATCTGAACGTTGTCTCTCCATCCACGTTCTCAGTTCCAAAAGGAAAAGGATCTGTTTACTTAATCGGCGAATACTCTAAAGGTTGGGCCGCATTTTGCATGATTCGGTTTTAATTTTTATCATAACTGCAGAACTCATAATATCACTTCCATAATCAATCATCATTGTATTATACCATTTCACAACCCTATTTGCAATTTTTAGACGTCAGAGACGATGACGACGACGACGACGATGATGATATGGCAGATGAAGCAGTTGAGGATAGTGATGATGAAGATGCTGGCATTGATACAGAGTCGAAGAAGAAGACAGACATCTCGGTTAGAGAATATATATATATATATATACTAATCATCTACATTTTAATGATTTTGATTACCTTGTTATGTACTAAAAGTGCATTAATGCGATGTCAATATTTTTGGTAATTGTATTTCTACAAGGTCAAATTTCATTATTACAGGATAAAGAAAATGCCCCAATTGCTAACGCGGATCGTAAGCGTAAGCATGATGGAAAGGAGGATGCAGGATCTAAGAAGCTGCGAGTGTCCGAGGTATGTTTTATTGAATTGCTTTTCTCTCCCATTATGGCATTGAATGTTACATTGCAATCAAATGTACTTCACGAAAATAAGGTGCAATTCTTAATAAATTAATTTTTGGTTAATGTGATAAAGGAAACTGCCAAGGCGAAGGGGGATGAACCAATGGACGAAGTTAAAACCACTGCATAAGATCAAAAGTATTGTAAAATACTTCCAATCTTTTAAGTTTCATCTCCACATGAAAAGAATTTCTTAATATTTACCAGCTGTACAAATTCTTCGTTTTACATTTTTTTAAATCCCAATAACTATTTATGCTGGTCAATAATCATGTAATTTATTCACAAAAATGTGTCTTAAAAAGTTTTGAAATGATTAAATAAATATGGACATTAATTCCGATCTTAATTTTAAAGACAAACAAAGCTAAACAGAATATGTGTATATTATTTATGGCTTCTTTTTGATCTCTGTCATCAGATTATTTTATTTCGAATGGTTCCAATGCTTTCTATTTCGCATTCCACCACGTCACCTTTCTGTGAGAATCAAAAACAACTTGTTATAATAAAATTATTAAAGTTGCACGCCTACTATAGCTTAAACTTGTTTACTTAATCCTAATCTGAAGACGTAAAATATAAAGTCGCATGTACCTTAAGAAAGAATGGAGGTTTTTGGAAGACACCAACTCCTGGTGGGGTACCTGTTAAAATGATATCCCCAGGTAGTAACGTACAGAACCTTTAAAATTGCATAAGAAACAATGTATTCGATCACTTTTAGTCTTTTTAGCACATGACGTGAATTAATTGTGAAAACAAAATACATATATGTATCCTTACTGCGATAAGAAGGACACAATTTTATCCACTCGATGAATTATTTGGGCAGTGTTACTGTCCTGTCTAGTGACATCATTAACTCGACATCTTTCATTTAAATACATAAAAGGTATTAAATATAAGCTATTATTACTTTCAGATAATTTACATATTAATGCTCGGATTCACTTGATAGCTAGATTGTGCGGATCAGGAATATCTGCTTTAGTCACGATGTCAGGACCAATTGGACTAAAATCATCCATCGCCTTTCCTATGAGCCATTGTCCTCCGTTCTTTTTAAGTTGCCAATCACGAGCACTAACATCATGGGCAACTGTATAACCCAGAACATGATCCATGGCTTTTGAAATGGGAATGTCTCGTCCTTGTTTACCTATCACGAATGCTAGTTCTACTTCGAAGTCCAGCTCCTACGAATCATAAATTATAGAGAGTTCTATATAAAATGCAATATCAATAAATATGCTATTTAGATTTTCATGCAGATTTTCAGCAGATAACTGACCGAAGTAACACTTGGATAGTGAATAGGATCGAACGGTCCAACAAGACAACTTGCAAACTTGCTGAAAAATATTGGTTCCGCAGGAACCGGACAATTTTGTTCTTCACAATGATCCTTGTAATTCATTCCTACACAAACCACTTTGTCAGAACCAGTGATAGGGGCCAAGAGTTGCACACGATCCACAGGAACACGATCCTTAAACTGGTCCATTTTCATTCTAAGATACGAATGGAATTTTTAAATGCTCTGTATTTTATGCGCTTTATTTTCGCAGGCGATAAATTTTGAATAGCTTCTTACGTCTCAACTTCATCCAGAAAGCTTTTGTGCAAGTTAAGAACTTCTAGAAGGGAGTTGGGCAACCCTTTTTTAATAGTTTGCATATTGATGATCTCTTGGCCCACACGTACCCCCAGTTGCCGAACGGCATTGGGCTCGTTCCTTAATACGTATTGTACCAATCTCATAGTGATTTTATGTTATTCCTCACTGTTGGTTCAGATTTAAGGTAAGAAATTAATATTTGATTTGAACGATTTGAAAGACAAAATGATAATATGAATTAATTTCTGTCGGAGATAGTTTCAGCTTCACAGCTGATAAGATAATGACACAAAAGTTCAACGAAGCAGAAATAGTAAGCTTTAGCTTATGCAAGCCGAAATCTGTTCAAGTGTGAAACCTCAATTAGTAATAAATGTTGATATACCTGTATTTTTTTAATTGTAAAGCATACGTGACTTAAATCTTGCACCATATGCAAATAATCACTCCACTACTACTACTGCATACATAAACATAACTCGCCAAAAAAACAAATATTATGAGATATGTATTGTAATAAAATGTTATTCTATGTGCCAGACGCCCGTTGCAGACTAGTCCCGTGAATGCAAGTTAAAAGTTAAGACATGAAATACTAAGGTTCGTTGCCGCATGTAACCTGTAATCTCCCCCAATGCATACGTATTTGATATTTAAATGCTCAAAATGTCGTCAACTTAATTAGGCAATGACAACTAATCCCCGATTAAATAAAACCCAGACGACGCAATCAAACAAGTTGATAATTCTAAAACGTTTGGATTTTTTCTTATTTCACACTACTTAAGAACATACTCAAATCCTAGAGAAGTTGATGTACACGAAATTAACACATTATCTATTTAGATATTATTACAATGCAATTTTATATATCTGCTAAATTTTAGACATCTTAGTTGTAGCCGTGGTGGGATGTTTTAATTGACTTCCGATGACTAGGCTGCTGCCTTCTTCTTAGGTTTCAGAGAAAACAAAAGGATTAATGCCCCAACCGTTGCGTATGTGGCTTTCGCAACCTATCAATTAAATGTCAGAATACTTTTAGTAATAACAATGATTAATAAGTTCAGCACTGTTAAATGTTGTGAATGAGAAAAAAAGTCATACATTTGCTCGGCCACGAACAGTAACAGAATTAAAATGCTTGGAGAGACCCTTCAATTGGGCTTCAGCAGCTTCATCTCCACCAGCCATTTCCTGTAGTCATAAAACCATTAAACTTTAAATATTAAATGAAATACTCGACTTCGTTCGACTACTTCCAACTAGTACAGTTGATGATCGAAGTAGTTTTCAAGTAAAGGTATCTAACATGCATCATCCCGCATCAGCGCATTTTTTCAATTAATAATCGCTTTCATTCTCTTTACGAGATTAAATCCGTTTTGTACCAAAAACGCGAAAAGTAATCGCCCGACCCTATTCATCAAACCTTGCTAACCATTCGCTTTACTTTTAAAAATCACACTTTACGTTCATCCAAAAGCAGGCATTATAGTTACTTAAACCTAAAAATAAGGCACTTCTAAATTAATTTTTTTGGGACCCCGAATAAATGTCTATATCCAAAGCTTGGGGGCTGTATTTTCTTTCCTGGTAAGGGCTTAAAAGCCTGACTTCCTTTACATAATACTCAGGAGCGTCTACAGCCGAAACTTTCATGCACTACTGGTTATACATACATGCAATAAAGACTTCCCTCAGTTCCCTCTGAAGTTGGGGGGGGGGGGGGGGGGGGGGGGGGGGGGGGGGGGGGGGGGGGGGGGGGGGGGGGGGGGGGGGGGG
>JAQGBU010000968.1:0-16724 GCA_034698605.1 Isotoma decorata
GCATAGACAACTAGGCTACGGAACAGCTAGTTTTGTAGCAAGCAATGGGCAAGGTTGGACTTCCGTACATAATAACATTAGTTGTATTTTTTATGCTTTAACCGGCGTGATGTGGATGGGCCGACAGGGAATGCATTAAGCCGGCCTCATAATAAACGATTCGATGTTTTTTTTTTTAAAAAAAAGAACTGTAAAAATAGTTTTACTTTTACTGTTTACTGCTTCTTATCGTCTTAAGTTGAGTGCCATGATGATGATCAATATCAATTACAAGAGCAACGAATAATTTAAAAAATGGTCTTTCCGGCTTCTTGTGTAGCTGGAACTTATATTCGAAGGACTTCCGGTCCTACGCGTCTGGTGAAGGAAAGACTTCATCCGTTTTTAATTCCTTTTGGCAATTTACAGTGTGATAAATAACGGAAGCTGAGGATGATATGGGCTGAGCGAGCACTGGTAGTCAATAGGTGGACTCTAAAAAATTAAAACAGGTTAAAAAAAGCCTTTGAAATGCTGTTAAAGTTGTAGTGTATGGTATTTCTTGTTTGACTCCCTAACATCTCTAAAATCAAAAAAATATGTTTTTGCTTGAGGCCAGCTACTACTTTTATGCCGGTTAAAATTAATTATATATTATTGATTTAAATACAAATGAGAAAGGACTGATATGTTGCAAAAGCCTTGGTAAATAAAGACTTAGTTGGGTCCTTGAACTTCAGTTAGGAAGAAAAAGTTTATATAATAGCAGTTCAAAATTTATGGCAGAATAAAAAAAATAACACTTCAAGGCCAAAGGAAAAATTTGTTTCCGGGTTTAAAATTGCCTATAATTCCATTCCTTTTTTGCCCGAGCCTACGCTACCGCTTATGCCTTTGGTATGTCTGTATGTCTATCTTCGCGTCCATCTGACGATAACTCTGCCGGATCGGGATTGCAGACTAGGTATTGGCCGAACGCAATATGCCGAATTAACGCATTGCCTAATTTTGTTTATGCCAAATACAACTTGGCCGAATTTAAATAATGGAACGAAGTATACGGTAATAAGGGTGCTAGGATGAAAGCAAAGATGCAGTGAATGTCTTTGTAGTGATCGTTGATCAATGCATAGACTGGTTCGTATCAGACCAATTCGTTTGCACAAAGACAGGTAATTATTTGCTTACTTCATTGTTTTTTGAGATGTTTAAGAAAATACTTTACAGGGATTGACTTGAGAATGTGCCAAGCACGAAAGAAAAAGATTTAATATCATATGATGGCTACTTATACCAAGAGGTAAATACTAAATTCGACAGGGCGTACTACACCTGCAACAACACCAACGCCTATGGTACAGGGAATCTTGAGCCAAGTATCGGACTTTAATCTGACCCGGGCTGAATGAAGTTGCACAAGGGCGTCTTCAGTAATTTACCCAATCAATTTAAGTAATAAGTAAATTGAGTTGATTCTACGAAATCGCAATATTTGAAGTAGAAATGCGATTTTGCCTTTTTCGCTAGTTACTTTGTTTCAATGATTACCAATTTGAAATAGGTATCTTATTTAAATCCTGGGATTACAAATGTCCAATTTTTATATTGTTAACTGGACTTGAAGCCTTCATTACTTTAATATCATGAAATGTACGAGCTGCTAACTTGCAGAACGTTTACGCTGCATTTCCAGTTATAAAACCAACACGTTTAAAAGTTACTCACTCATAGAAACTAGTGGATTTGCTATTCAATGTATTAAGAGAATTTTAGCTCAGATGAGTTACAAAAAATATCCTTACAAAAACCCATTTGAATCTTCTTCGAAAGTATCTTTATTGTTTATTTTTGGGTGAAATTAAAAATTTCAAATTCGTAATGATCTCATTGAAACAGGTCATTTCGAATAAGATAAAGGGTTCCAAATTCATTCAAGTTTGCATTAATCGTTATGGGTATTTATCACGGCCGTCAACATATTCTTGGAGATACACATTGGGTGCTTACGCTGATTTCTTTAAGTTATTACGATTTTCAACCCTTCCTATACAATGGGACAGCAAAAGGAACTGTTTCGTCTACATTTCGGAATTCAAAACGCTTAAACGGCTATATTTCTTTGTGGGACTTTACACGATACTACAATCGGTTTTTATTTTAGTAGCCCTTCATATTATTTTTAATGGGATGAAGGAGGAAGTGGCTTCAGACTTCAATATTCGTTGTGTCTTTTACATCCTGACGTTTATCTTAGGCACAGCATTCTTGACAAAGTGTACGATTATGCTGAATAACGGCCAGGATTTTGTCAACGGTTTCAATAAAATGGTTCAATTTAAGAACATTTTGAATGAAGGTAAGACAAATTGTATTAATGGGAATCAGTTGAAGCAAAAGATTTACGATTTATTAAAAAAGCAATGGTAACAATGCCACTCGGCCAATAACCATTGAAAAATCAATAACCATTGAAAAATCCATAACCATTGAAAAATCAATAACCGTCACAGATGGAAGATAAAAGGATGTAATTTATAAAGTTTAGTGAAAATAAAAACGTCTTAAAGCAAAAACATTGTTAGATTTTAGTATTTTAAAACCAAAGCCGAAAAAAACCTTGCGTTGCAGGATGCCAGCTCGATTCGGGAAATGTCAAGTCAATATAAGTAAAACTTTCCCGTGCAACTTGATCTAGCCCGAGCCTAGGCCTAATGAAGTTGCATGAAACTTGTCATTGAATTTGGCAATTGTTTTGAAATTTAACGTTTTATGCAACTTTTCTGTTTGCAATAAAAATTCCAAATTTCAGCTTTCTGGGGCTATTTCCTAAAACTTGGGAGGGGAAATCTTGTTAATAAAAAAACGGTAACGTAGCTAACTTAAAAGTAGGCTCAGCTAGTTTCTCCCACTGCTTTAAAATGTTGAATTATGTATTTTTTTGGTTAATTCGATTTTTAGCCCGAGCCTAGGGCTTATGAATTTGACGTGTCTGTCCGTCTGTCTGACGTTAACTCAAGAACGTTTTAACTGATTTGGAAGAAATTTTTACCACACCTGTGTCTAGCTGCCGAATCAGAAACCGAGTTTATAGATTGGCAATGTGGGTCAACTGGTTGACCCGTGGGGGTCAAAAACCATTCATGAAAAAAATGAATATGAATATAACGCAGTATTTTTTTACAACTGAATAGCCACGGGATACGAAATCTGAAGCCTATGTAGTAGTTTGGTTTTTTTGAGATTTTCGTGACCCACGTAGAGGTTGACCCCCAGTGTTTTTTGAGTCACAAGACTGTCAAATTTTGCACTGAAATTTTGCACTGAAATTTTGCATTAAGGTCATAAATTGAGATTGAGTGCATGAAATTTGAACCCAAATTTTTTTGTTGGGATTTCAATGAGACGTGGGATCAGCGCTGTCTGTTTTTAAAGGCGTCGCAGGAAGGTGAAATTTTGCATGGGTATTGCACATGAAATCGGAAGCCGAATTTTGGAATAATACCGGGTTTGGGTTATATAAAGGTTTAATAGGGAGGTTATGATAGGATGTAGTTTAGTGTAGCAAGAAATCAACAATCACAAAAACTTTCAAAAACTGTTGGCTTTAATAAAACATTTTTGTCATTTGATTAGATTCGGGAACAAAGTTCGAGAATCGGGAGGAATGGGATACAGAACATTTATTAAATGCACTTTTCTGTTTATCTCCTCTGTCTTATACATTTTGTGGGATTATAATTTCAATAACAATGATTGCATTGAATTTGGATCCAGTGTATTTTTGGATTTTAGTTATTCAAAGATATTGGAAGGAACTAAACGGACACAGTTATTTCTTCGTCAGTTTACGTGCAGTTTTAACAACAGCAAGCATACTTGAGCTTTGCAGACTAATATGCTTCGTCGTGGTAATTTTCCCTACTGCACTTCAAATGCATGTCAAGTGCTTTTTAAAAGTCTCAAAATTGGGGGAAAATTGCAAAAGGATAAACCATAAATTGAACTTGAACAAGTGTTTTGCATTTTATAAAATGTATCAAATTCTTTGGTCAATTTCGTTTCCATATTGGAGTCATGTTATGGCTCTAGCTTTATGGACATTTATGTCTATAATGATTGTAGCTAGTTTTATATGCATTAGAATGAGATTGCTAATGCCATTACCGTTGTATTGTATTTTAGTCATTTTAACTTCTATGTATCCTGGTATGTTTAATGCCTTTCTCAAATTAGTAAACAATGTCCCGGATGTTAGTACAAGAACTGTAAACGTTTGGAGGATTAGGTCAGGATATTCATTATTTAGAACGTATAATTTGAGAAAGATCAAGTCCCTTAAAGTTATTCAAATGTCTGCTTCCGTGAATAATCATAAAATGTTTCATTTAAATCGGAAAATCAGGTTACCTTTTTATGGCTGTGTTATCTATTACACTATTTCAGCGTTGACCTCCATTTAAGTTAACATCAGCTAATTTCCATTTCAATGGCATGAAAAATTGAGATTGGTTATGAATAAAAGTGCTAAGTGCTTATAACTCCACTTAGCTTTGTTCTTATTTTAGGCATTTTTTGTTAGAAAAAATTAGCTGTGCTACGTGTTTCGGATGAAACCCTGCTTCTGGCTATAAACAAAAGTGGACAGAATAAGTAAATTGTTTACGAAGAATATCAATTAGCGATCAGTAGGAAATGTTGGAAGAAAGGAGTATAATCTTAAACATTGAAAATAATTTACCTTCATTACTACCAATCCAATAGGATAAATGAAGGTCAATCATTAATATTTTTAACACTTATTTTGGTTCGACAGACTAATTGATAAAATTAAATGTTGTCTGAATCGTAACAATCAACTTCTACTTTGTTTTAAAATCCTTCGGGTTTTTATACAGTATTTTTCAGGCTTATCCTAATACCTAGCGTCTAGTCGTAAATATCATAACGTCATTACAAAAAGTTTGGGTAATGATAATGCTCTGTTCATCCTTTATGCAAGGGATGTGTTTTTACACAAAATACTTGCACTATTGAAGCATGCTCTACTCGGTGACCGGACAGTTCATCCCCTCACATGTCACCCCCCCCCCCACATTTCATCCCACTAAATTTGTTTGAATGATATATGGTGTAGAAAAAGTATTAGAATTCAGTACTGCCTTACAGTTGTTGTGTACCTCGTTCTTTCGTTTTAGCCCGCGCCGAAGGCTTATGAGTTCGGTACGTCTGTCTGTCTGACGATGACTCAAGAAGTCTTTAACCGATTCGAACGACATTACGGCCAAATATGGAATTGAGGAACCGAGTTCGAAAATGGGCAATTTGGCATGTATGTTACAGCAAGCGACTACACATAAAATTAGAAGCTGAATCTAACTGACCTCAAATTATGGCCTTGCGGAAGGTCATGCAGAAAAATGCACAAATACAAAAAAGTCTTACAATTACCTGGACTACTGATCGCACACGTCAAAACAGGGAGTCATATTGGAATGCCAGTTTTGACCTTGATTTGTGACCATGGGGCAGGTCATGCGGTTGATTGATTGATTGATTGATTGCCTTTATTTAAATTTCTTGCCAATATCAATTTTTGCACGGTAGTACAAACATTTGGTTTTCAATTTGTGACATTATAATAAATATAAATTTAACTAGAAATCTTAACTAAATTAGTTGGTAAAATAATTATAAAATATCAATAATATACCAAAACTCCCGTCCTTTTTTCTAGAAAAAACTCTTTTACATTCACGAAGAAAGTGTTCAAACCCATTTTCTTAATAATCCGTTCGCGAGGAAAGTTGTTCCAGAGCTTTATTCCTCTATAAAGAATGGAGTTTTGAAAAGTTGACGATACATGGGAGATTTGAGAGAGTCGGAACATACCCTCGTCATCAGTGCCAACAGCACATGATTCAAAGTCGTTTTTTCTATATTTTTTATACATAAACTTAGCTAAAAACAAATTTTTCCGTTCGTGGATCGTAAAAAAGTTGCAGCTTTTTAGGAGTTTGTTAATGTCGATGTTATTTTTAAAGTTTTTAAAATTAAAACATTTACGCTGCTTAGACTTTTTCAAAAGGTCTGGTAGAAAAAAACTGATAAAAAACCTATTCACTTTGTCTTGAATTTTGTCCAACATGATGTTGGTCTGAAAAGCGGAAAAAAGCATTAGGACAAATAAGTCTTAGAATTAGCTGTACTACCGACTACGAGTGCCAAAATATGGGGTCATAAGGAAATGGAGTCTCGGCCCACGCGATCCGATCAGTTAGAGCCTACCCAACGTACCTAACTTAATTGACAAAAAGTTGACAAAAAGTAACTGAACATGAAAACAAATTGGTTTCAGTGGGACAGAGCATTTTTTACAAAATGATTGTACTTAATTTTTGCCTCTAAAAAAGTTACAATTAGTTATTAAATACATATTGGCATGCACATAAAACATTTACAAAAATTAATGGTTTGTTGTACTACTCATCAATCATGGATTTTTGCATGCTATTCGGTCAACCATTCAACACGTGTTATGTTTATGATCATTCACGAAAAATGCTAAAACATGTTTGAAGAAGTTAAAAATTCAAAAATGCTGAGTATTACATCAAATAAACAAAATCATACATAACTTCGCATAACACATTTAGACGAATTATTTACAATTTTATAACCCACTATGATATTTGTGTTTTCTATTATTCCATCTTACAGAGTTTCGAAAGTAGCTTTATGAATAACCCTTTTGTAGGCGTCTTTCCTGCTTTATATGGGTTGTCAACTATTTCATCGTATAATCCAGAACAGGAAATCTTGCCACGTTATGATTACGGCTTAAAAATTTGTTACACATTTAATTCGATTCATAGTTAGCTTTTCTACAGTCTGGATAGTTTCTAATAGCTCTATAACCTACTTAGTACGGTAAGGGATTTTGAAGTGGTCAGGATGGTTAACATGATATAACGAACATTGATGCTTATAGACTGGTTTCTTATACATTTTTGACAATACAGCATTATTGTCTAAGCTTGATGTTAATTCTAGAAAGTTTAACGAAGTTTTAGAATATTCATTAGTCAAATCTAAATACCCAAGCTTCAACAAATTTTTTAAGTAACCATTTCCACAACAAATGTTGGTCACACCGACCGTTAAAATATATCATCAATGAAACTTGGTTTAAATATGACTTCTGGTGTGTAAATAAAACTTTCTGGACGTGTACTTGATACTGTAATAAACTACCTTTTATAGTCTTCAAACATATTCCAACGGTTGGCATCGATTGGAAGTTATCTTCTGAAGTTGCGATCAATGAATAATGATAATAACAACAAATAATCTCCGAAGGGCTCCTTCCGGCTTCCTGTGAAGCTGGAACTTCGAAGGATTTCCAGTTCTACGCGTCTGGTAAAGAAAATACATCTCATCCATTTTTAATTCGTGTTGGCATTCAAAAGTGTGAAAAATAATCGAGCTGAGGATAATATTGCTTCAGCTTCAGCGAGCACTAAATTATTCAATAGCTTGACTATAAAAAAATAAAACAGATAAAAAGAAAAAAAGTTGAAAGGCTGTTAAATGTGTAGTGTCAGGCTTTTCTTACCTGACCCCCGTAATCTGTAGAATCAAGTAACATTTTTATCGTTTAAAGCTAGCTTGCTACATATGAAGAAAAAAATCAGGTTAATATATTTTCTGTAAATGATTTATGTGGTACAAAAGTCCTTTTTAATATTGAGTTTAGTTGGATCTTTCAACTTGAGTTCTAAATGTAGAAAGTGGAACTTTACCTAATAACAGTTTCAAATGGCAAAATTAAAAGCAGAAACAAAACCCCAAGGGCGAAGGAAAAAATTGTTTCCCATAATTCTATTCCTTTCTATCCCGAGACTACGCTACAAATTATGTATGTGGTATGTCTGTCTGTCCATCTGTCTGCCGATAACTCAAAACCGAGTGAACCGATTTCAATGAAACGTTTACCACGTCTGTATGGGTAAAAAGCGAGTGCGAAGATGGGCAATGCTTGTCAAGTGGTTGGTCCGTTGTGGGCTATAAACCCAAACAGGCCAGGCAAATTTACGCCATTTTTTTGAAAATCATCAACGAAAGCTGAAGTTCGGTATGGAGGTTACAAACAGCAACTTTATATAGAATTAGAAACAAAAGTTATTTATCGTTATGTAAATCAACCCACAGGGTGACCGGTGATGGGGTTTGAAAGTCAACGTCTCAACGATCCATCCAAAATAAAAGGGTAAGATTTGGTGTAGGGTTTACAAATACTAATTACAATGGTACGTGAAATATTGAGCTAAATATCGGAATTAAATCTGGCTCAGGCTGAATGAAATTGCAGAGGAAATTTTTTTATTAATATACCCAATTAATTTAAATTCAAAGTACTTTGAGTTGATTGTACAAAATTACAATAATACTTGAAGTAGAAGGGCGACCACGCTTTTGTTAGCTATTTCGAACACAAGCCATTTTTCAATTGACCATGGCAAAAATGTCAATTTGAATTATTTTATTTAAAATTTAATGTACGTCAAATGTTCTATTAGTAAGTTAGTAAGTGGAATTGAAGCTCCTAATACTTTAAGATCATAAAATATACGAGCTGCTGACTGGGCAAACAATTACGCTGCATTCTGAGTTAGAAAACAAAAACAAAACTTTACTTACAAATACAAAATAGTTACCACTCAATGTATTACGAGATTTTTACTCTGGCGTTAAAAAACATCCTAAAATAAACCATTTGAATCTTCTTCGACGATATCTTTTTGTTCTTTTCATGGGCAAAATTATCAATGTCAAATCCGGGATAATCTCATTTCAACAGGTCACTCCGAACAAGATAAAGGGTTCCAAATTCACTCAAGGTTGTAACTCTCGTTATGGGTATTTTTTCCGGCCGTCAACGTATTCTTGGAGATACACATTCGGCACTTACACTGATTTCTTTAAATCATTACTATTTTCAAAGCTTCCTATAGAATGGGATAACACAAATGACTGCTTCATCTACATTTCGGATTTCAAGACCCTTAAACGACTGTCTCTTTTCATGGGACTTTATATTTTGCTACTATTGTTTTTTATTTTAGTAGCCCTCCATGCTATTATGCTTGGGATGGAGCTGAAACTGGATTCAAACTTCAATATTTGTTGCGTCTTTTACATCCTGATTGTAGGCGACTTTCCTACAATTTATGGCTTTTCCTAATATTTCTCAATAAAATACGAAGGACCAGGCAATCTTGCCAATATTATAAATTTCTAGCTAATTTAAGTTCCTGGCTGATCTTAAATCTATAAGAAAACTGGACCAGGAGACAAAGGTTAAAACTGGAGAAAATATGATTTATTAACTAACTATTTCGGAGCAATTTCAGTACAACCTCTTTCTCTGGCTGCTGACAATCCACTGAACAATTTTCTTTTCATTACAACTATTTCGATAGTAACAAATTGTTAATTACATAATTATTATAGTGACTTTATTACAAAGGTTAAGGTAAAATAATGTTAGTTTATCGTTGACGTATTAATAAATTTAGGGTTAGAAAGTACAATATTACTAGTTGTTAGCATGAAAATGTACATGTAGAACAGCATAAGGCATTATACGTAAAATGGTCAACTTTCATCATTGATTAAAATATGAAGCATACTTAATTTTCATAACTTCGAAGTGACACACTGTTCAGGAAGGTTTTCTCTATCTGATAAGCACATTACTTGATAACCGCATCCAGTAAAAGATGTTTGTGATCGAATTGAAAACCAGCCAAAAACGTGTAATTCTATTTTGCTCTGCAACACTGATGTTTGTCTTAGGCACAGGCTTCTTGACAAAGTGTACCATTATGATAAATAACGGCCAGGATTTTTTCACCGGTTTCAGTAAAATGGTGCAATTCCAGAAAATTTTGCTCCATAGTTAGTCGTTTAGTTTAATTACCAAACCTATGTATTAGTTTTCTATATATAATTTTTGCAAGTGGCCACATTACTAAAATATAATAACTAATTAATAACCACCAATCAAACCTGAATTTAAATAGTTCAGGGCTTAAAACTACAAGCCTGTAATTTAAATTGTAAGAACATTTTGAACTAATTTTAAACGAGTGGATATTACTTTAATGGCTGTGTGCTCTATTTTTGAAGACATTATTAATGTTTATACCATAAATTGTATTAGATCTTTTATTTACCCATACAGAATAAAACAAATCCGTATTTATCACACTTCTTCCCAATTACTCTCAATAATTACCGAAAACTCCCAAAAATTGCTAAGTAGGTCAAGGCAATATTATTTTTACAAGCTTATCAAGAAGTAAAAATCTGACATTGGATGTGTTTTGTGTAAATTTTGGCCAATGGGCTACTTCATTTTTTAAAAGATATTTCATTTTTTCTGAGTTTTTTTAAGAATAGACACGTTTTAAAAATCCAACTTATTTGATTGAATTTTAGTATAAAATTTATCATTATGGTTTTTGACGGTGTTGTTGGAATTTTAAGCAATCGCATAGGCAAGCATTATAAAATAATTAAAAATGCTATAAAACAAATTTTACATCCAAATACATATTCCTGTGCAGTTGCTTTAAACTTTTACAACAAAATATTTAAATTTTTACCAACTTTCCCTATCCAATGGGATTCAATGGAAAATCAATTTAAATTTGTGTCGAGTGCTCGAAATTTATTAGGATGGTACTTTTTTCAGCTTATTATCTCAACACAAACTGTATACTTGTCATTTTTACTCATGCGAGACTTAAACTTTTGTACATTTTGCTCATTTGCGACTTCAATGAGACCAACAACGTCCGTTGATTTGGTTTTTCTGATTATGCTAATTATTCAAGGAGTTATTCTGAGCAATTTCGCACTCGTTGTAGTCAATAATGGGGCAGATTTCGTTAAAGGAATAAATGCAATCGGGAAATTCGTGGACATTTTGCAGATTAAAGGTTTATATAATATTCATACGTAGAAAGTATTTTTATTGGTATGTTAGTTATACCCGTTTTGAATATTATGTACCTAATTGATGAATTTCAGAATCTAAACCCTGCTGGATTAAAGTGGACAAGAATTCACATTGGAAACAGGACAATTTCCTAGATTTGTTTTTATGTTTAGTTTCTCCTGCTTTAATAATTCTATTTGCAGTTTTAATCTTAGTTCCGCATTTCATTTTACAGGTCGAAGAACCAGTATTGATTTTTATTCAAAATATGAGTCCAAATATTAGCAGTCGTTTACAAGACACTTTGACTTACTGGTTTTTCATAGCTCGTTTAGCTACATGGGCTATTTTCATACTCGAATGTGCTAGGATGAACTCTCTCCTTTTAATAGTGTGGATTACGGCATTTCGAAATTATTCTAAAAGCATTCTTAAAATTTCAGATTTGAACCCACCCACCAGTTCAGTTGCTTCTGAACTTCATTTAGAACTTTGTTTCAAGCTTTATAAGGATTTGAAAGGAGTTATTTCAATTTGCCAAAGTTTTTGGGACAATGCTTTTTCCGCCGCTTTCTTTGCAGTTTTTTCTATAACCGTTCTAATGAATTTTATTTCCATTCGAATGCTGTTTATAATTCCTATGCCATTTTATTTCGTGTTCCCTCTTGCTGGTCTAACCACACCTTTAATGGCTGATCAAGTTTTTACCTATCTCATTGGCTTTTCTGAGCTAAGCAGCCAAGTCAAAAAAAATTGGGAGATGAGAGCGAGGTTTTCGGGAAGGAAACTTTATCTGGCTCAGATAGTTAAATCACTTCAAGGAATTCGAATGTACGCGGGTGTTAATGGCTATCGATTTTTAGTTTTGAAGGGATCCACTAGAAGAACTTTTTACAGTTTTATTGTCTACTATACAATATCAGCTTTGGTTTCCATTTCAATTTGAACTACGACCTTAACTGACCTAACCTAACCAACCCGGACTGTGAGTCCGTCTGAGGATAACGTGAGAACTGTTTAACCGATTAGCGTGAAATTTTGACCACAACTGGGTTCTGTCCAATGAGGAAACGAGTTTGAGAATGGGCAATGGTGGTAAAATGCTAAACCAATTATGGGCTAAAACCCCCAACAGACCATGCAAATTTAAGCCAAATCGTCGTCAAAAGCTAACAATCGGTGTGGCGGTTACTATAAGCAAACTTACATGACAGCCAAACTTTTTATTTTTGTAATTTAAATCACCCTATAGAGTGACCTCCACTTGCTTTTGAAAGTCTTCGTGAAAAGGTGAAATTTGGCGTTGGGTTTACAAGTAGCATTGCCAATGCAACATGAAATCTTAAGGTTCAGTTATTGAAACTAAATCTTGCGCAAAACTTGTAGCCCGGAAAGCTCGTTTTATCTTTTTTTCTGAGGCGAATTCAGTGCCAAATTCACGAAGGAGAAAATGTAGAGCCAAAAATCATAAAATTGAAGGAAATAAATAATATTTTTTCCGATTTGGTCGATTTACACCGAAAATAGTGAATATTTTGCCGTTTAAATTATTATTCAACGCTGGAAGCGTCTTATGGCGAAGTTAAATTTGTCCGATTCTGACTGCACTAACTCTGAGAGGTCTTTGTGACCGCAGAACCAAAGCTAAAACTAATCTTTGGTTCAGAAAGCTGAAAAATGCATGCAGCGGGTCCAGCGCTTCAAAATATTAATACTTAAATTAGGTACAATCCGACGCGGATAACTCCTGGACAGGATCGGTGACAAAAAACGCTCCCAAAAATGTAAATTCACCACAAACAATTTTCCAGCGTACTTCCAGCAGCCCCAGCGTTTAAAAAGATTAATACCTTTCTTGATTTCATACCCATCAAAATATCATTCAATAATTTGCATGTGGGCTGACATCGCAAAGTCAATGACCTTTTGACCTCTGTGAGGGTCGCAGTGCAAGGTTACATGACGGATATACTTCGAACCCTTTAGAGATTTATAAAATCTTCAATTGCTTTATTTTTTTTGGATTCGGAAAAATTCAACAAACTTTTGGCAGAAGTACCAAATGAAGTGATGATGATATGAACCAAACCCCATATCATCATCATTCTGCTCAATTCCATTCAATTCAATTCAATTCATAGTCAATTTCATTTTTATTCAGTGTCTACAATTTTCAACAGTTTTTTATAGTGTCTACATTGACAGTACTGATTTACAAAATCTGACACTATTCTAGCAAACCATCGATCCAAAATCTTTACACCGTAACCATATAATTTAAACCCAATCTACATTGTCTCTAAGTCTAAGCATCATCATTCTTCTCACATGTATAAGATGATCTTTATACAGGATTCGGATTTCCTCAGCTTTCAAATCTTCAAATTTCCATGATTTCGGAAGATTGTTCCATGTTGTAATTGCTCTACACTTCAAACATGTTTTAAACAATTCTGTATTAAACTTAGGGCACATTAACCTAGGAAAATTTCTTCTATCCAGACTAGTTGAAAAATGAAACCAATCGCCAAAATCCTCATTCTTCGTATTCAAATACCTTAAAATAAATTTAACACAAGCCATTCGTTTACGCTCAGAAACCGTAAATAAATTAATTCTATCAAACAATTCATGCATACAGACAGCTTTCACAACCTTCTTCCGCTTCCCTTTCACTCTTCGACATAGTACAGGATAAAAGTACGAAAACAAAAAACGCCCAAATTACTGATCAAGCTTGGATAATTTGAACTCAGACTGCACAGGCCAGATTAATATACAATAGTCTGAAATACTTGAACAATAAGCTGAGATACAAGTTTTAATCATTTTAGAGGTAAAGTACCTTTTCAAACTCTGCATTTTTGCTAATGCGGCAGAAGTTTTCCTATCTACATAATTGTAATGACCATTGAAACTTAAAGTAGGGTCCAAATTGACCCCTAGGTACTTAAAACTTAACACTCTCTCAATTACATTTTGTCCAATTTGTATGTCAGGACAGGTAGCTTTTCTTCTGTTATGATCCATAGGCTTGTGGAAGATCATGTATTTAGTCTTACTCACATTAATTGATAGCTTATTGCTGATGCACCATTCATTCAGTACACCTAAACACTCATTCAATTTTTTTGAACCCTCGTTGAAGTCCGTACAATCCGTGTAAATCACCAAATCATCTGCATAAAGCTTATAATTTATATTAATTGCAGATCCCACATCATTTATAAATAAGCTAAACAAAGGAGGTCCCAAACAAGAACCAGGTGGAACTCCACCATCCACCGAATACAGCCTCGAAACAAAGTTTCCATTCTTAATTTATACATTCTATTATTTAAGTAACTGTGTTATAATCTAATCATATAAGGCTCAAAATGAAAATTATTAATTAATTTTAGTATTAATAACTCATGCGATACAGAATTAAAAGCTTGAGAAAAATCTATAAATATCGCTAAAACAGCATTGTTTCTTTTATCAAGCATCGTGTACAAATCATCAGTAAACTTTGCAACTGCTGTTTCACAAGATTTTACCTTTCTAAATCCGTGCTGCTCATTACAAAAACCATTTCCAACCATCTCTATAATGCGGTTATACATAACCTTTTCAACTATTTTTGTTAAAAAGGAAAGCTGGACAATTGCTCGATACGAAACCGACGCATCTTTTTTACCCTTGCCCTTATATAAGGGCATCCATTCGAAAACACGCTTTACAAACGGTATGTTTTTGAGAGTTCAGGGACTTCTTTCGAATTCTCTATGATCCAGATTGTTAAGCTTTAAATTTTCTACCCATTTTTGCATTAAAATTTGAAGTTTTGTCATCAGTGAAAGAGGAATATCGCTTGAAACGTGAGGCTCCATTTTCAGTTTTTTTTAATTTTTCTCTGGAATTCGAAACTTTTAGGAAACGCGTATGATCAAAAGTAAAGAACTTTTTATTGTCCATCGATTGGGGTACTTTTCACGCTTGTGAGTTGTTTACCAAAGTTATTCAACTTTGAAATTAACATTATTGCTTATGGGATAAAATCCACTGGGAACTGAACCTTAAGGCAAATACAAGAATTAAATCTGGCTCGGGCTGAACCAAGTTGCACAGGGTTGTTTTTAATAATTTGTCCAATAATTTCAGTAATAAGTAGTTAGAATTGATTCTAAAAAATCGTAATATTTGAGGTAGAAAGGCGTTTCTGCGTGTTTAGCTATTTTCAACACAAACCATAATTCAATTGACCATGACAAAAATTTAATTGGAATTAGGTATATTTTTTTAATTATTGTATGACATATTTTTAAGTTATTAAATGGATCTGAAGCTATTATTAATTTAATAGCATAAAACGTACATACTGCTGACT
This sequence comes from Isotoma decorata, assembly GCA_034698605.1. Lineage (NCBI taxonomy): Eukaryota > Metazoa > Arthropoda > Collembola > Entomobryomorpha > Isotomidae > Isotoma > Isotoma decorata. The sequence goes on from JAQGBU010000968.1 coordinate 15,351, forward strand.
TGTGAAACAGTTACGCTGCATTTTGAGTTACAAAACTATCACATATCAAAGTTTACTCACAAATAGAAAATTCCGAACTTATTATTCAAAGTATTAAGAGAATCGACCTCCGGGTTTACAAAAAAATATTACAAGTAAACCATTTGAATATTTTTTGACAATATCTTTTTGTTTGTTTTTTGGGGAAATTATGGATTTAAAATCCGTAATGATCTCATTGCAACGGGTCACTTCGACCGATTCTAAATTCTTTCAAGTTCACAACTGTCGATATGGGTATTTATTCCGATCTTCAACATATTCTTGGAGATATACATTTAATGCGTACACCGATTTCTTTAAATTGTTACGATTTTCAACCCTTCCTATACAATGGGACAAGAAAAGGGACTGTTTTGTCTACATTTCGGATTTCAAGAAACTTAAAGGACTGTATTTTTTTATGGGACTTTACACGATTCTAGTCTCAGTTTTTATATTGGTGGCATTTCACGTCATTATGTTTGGGACGGAGGAGAAAGCGCATTCAAACGTCATCATTCGTTGTGTCTTTTACATCCTCACGTTTGTCTTAGGGACGGCATTCTTGATCAAATGTACCCTTATGATAAATTACGGCCAGGACTTTGTTAACGGTTTCAACAAACTGGTTCAATTTAAGAAACTTTTGAATGAAGGTAAGACAAATTGGATTAAAGGGAATTAATTGAACCACAAGATTTAGGATTAGCGTAAAAAGGAAGGGTAGGGCTAGTAACTTTTGAAGCAATGAACAACTATCTCAGTTGGAAGATGAAAGGATGAATTTCTTAAGACAAAAGCTTAGTTAAAATAATTACGTCTTAAACCAAAACCCAAAGATTTAAATCTTTTGTTTTTGGTTTGAGAAACCAAAACGGAAAAATCTTGTTACAAGATGCCAGGCCAACTAAGGAAATGTAATATTGACAGAATTAAAATTGGGAAGTGAAAGGCTCTTTGCAATTAAAACGGTACCTATTTAATTGTCCCAACCAATTATTGAAAAATCCAACCAAAATTAATGAAAATGAAATTGATAAATTTCCCCAACCAAATAATAAAAGTCCAACCGTTATTAACGAAAACTCCAACCATAAAAAATTTAATTTATTAACGTCAAATCAACTGATATGAAACAAAAAATTAATTTAACAACAATCAATCAATGATAAGTGCTTTAGTAGTTTTGTGAGGTCGGCCCCTTTTGCGGTTTTGTCCAATTTCAACCCTTTTGACTTCAGGCCGGATTTCAAACCAACCCATTTTGATTGCCAGACCAAGAATGTGCTTGCAAGTATAATTTTTCTGGAAATATGGGCAAGTGCAATTAGCACTTTGCCAATCATCTTGTCG
>JAQGBU010000969.1:0-16712 GCA_034698605.1 Isotoma decorata
TCTGTACCTGTATCTGTAAATTGTAAATAATCCCCAGGTTCTGAGGGCCATTCCCACAGAAGTATAGTTATGTGGCAGAGAATAATCGATTTTTTTTTCTAGATTTTTGAGACATTTTGCATACAACCCCAAGATAGATTACTAAATTATACAACTTACATTGTAAAGGTAACAAAAATAACTGAGACAATGTTTAAAAAAATATATTTTCGTGTTGGATAACTTATACTATCCAAGTACATTACGAAACAAAGAAATTTGCGTGGGCGTCAAACCTTAATATGACTTTCAAGAATTTGCAACAGATCTATAGACACTGATTTTACATTCTATTTACTAGAAGGTCACGTCAAATTACGATGTACGAGGGTGAACTTAAAATTTATTGTTTGCCCTTATTCTGTTACAGGAAGATAGTGTCTGACTTTATGAATTTGAACTTGGGGTGTATATGCATTTTTCAAGGATATTTGTCCTACTACATAATGAATATACAACACATAATAATTTAAAGTACAATGTATTCAGTTTCAGTATTGGAAGATTGAGAGTTGTATAAATAATAGGATGGTGGTGGTATTAATCATTAAATATGAGATGATGTAAAAGTTCATGTGCTATTTCTATATTTGCAGCAGCAGCGATAAAGAGTGAGAGTGTTCCGTTCGAGTTGTTTATCAACAGCTTATAGAAGAGCTAGTTTCTAGTTATAAAAAAAGTTAAGGGGTCTTGGTCTTTTGCTTTAACACTAACTCGACAATGAAAGAGCAAATAAAATTCATTATTATTATTATTATTATTATTATAGATAGTCTGTTGCATTCTCTCTTTTCTATTCTCCATTATTTATACGAACCAACGTTTGTAGAGGTATGCATTTCATGTAAATTTTTTATTCATTTACTGTATCGTAAAGTTTAAACTTACTACATGAATGCATAAATATCTTTCTTATACATTAGTTAGTTCATACTTTTGATAATAATTTTGCGAGCTGTGTGCATGTTGATTCTGTTAGTGTTAATTCTGCTATTCTCATTGAGGAGTTAAGGTTTAGTTTAGTTTTGGTTGCAGAAAAGGAGTCAAAAGAGATAGAAAAAAGGCTGGGTTATCAAGTTATCATCATTGTAGTTGATATTACGTGAATTCTATGCTAGGTTGTGTGCTTTGAGGTGGATCTTTCTGCTATTACTTGACTCGTCTACACTACACGCTACGATGCGAAACTCCACTGCTTTTTGTGTGTAATGTTGCTGGCAGTAAAAAACTATGCCTAATGCCTAGTTACTAGTGCCTGTGCAGCAGACAGATTCTGGGTTATTAGGTTGGTCAGTCAGTCTCGCTACAGCCTTTGGAAAGGTTAGCGATTTCTATGTTGTACGAACTGCATTTACATGAACATTATTCAATCTCTTATTTCTGTTCTTATTTTGTGTGTATTTACATTTTGCCATTATCAGCGACAGGCACAACCACCCTATCCACCACAAGTCTAAACATTCAAAATCTCATAACATAAATATAATTTAATATAGTAGTTATTAGTTAATTCAAGGAATCCGTCGGCTCAGTTATAATATATGTAAAGTTTTTAAAACTGATAATATTAAACAAAAATTATAATAACAATAATGTGATTTGTGATAATTCATAGTGGTTCGTGCCCTTCTCTGTTATTCATTTCGGATTCTTCCTTCTCTACTCTTTATCTTTACTTCTTCAGCATCAAGTATAAGGGCTGCTGGCTGTGTTATTAATATTATTTCGTGATATTGAGTGCCGGATTCGGATTTGGATTATTGGATTTGGACAACGCGATTCGGTTTCATTATTATCGGGACTCAATGAAAGCAGAGTAATTACTCCCTAATATTATTCTATATTTTCTAATAAGACATGATGGATGTAAGAAATGTAAAAGATTTTAAAATCCGGTTTACAGTTGTACTAAATCGTATTTAATTTTATATTGAATTGAAAAGGTTGCATGCGACTAGCTTTTAAAATTTTAGAATGTGGAATGAGACTTAGAAACCGGCAGACTTCAGACTTAAGGTATTCGGTTAAATACAAAATGCATCTCGGTTTGTTTTTGTTATATTTTTTTTATTACACATTAGTAAAGTAGTTTAATAAAATCAGAAGTCACAAGATAAGGGTTTGAAATTTAAAGGCGAAAATCCTAGTACCTAACGTCCCTGAATGTCCCTGATCTTTGAAGTAATAAAACTACTGAATTATCCAATTAATAAAGGATTTCATTTGCCGAATGCAAGTAATTCTCATTAATTTGAATGGATATATGACTATGAGACTCGCAGTCGCAATTATGTCAAACCCCTTAATTTTTATAGAATTTCACAATTTCATATTTTTATAAGCCTTGTGTCGTGTAATTATTTGTAATTGAATCTATACATTATGTTTGTAAGTGTTGTAGGCTGGTAGGCAGTTAATATAATGCATGTTTTATTTTAATAAATGAATGATAATGATGCCGAGTTAGTTAGATTTAGATAATCCGCGTAGTCCTAATAATTTTTATCATCCGAAAAATGAGAATTCTAAACGTTTGTCGAAAATGTCAACAATAAAAGGGCCTATAAGTATCGAGTCGGAAAAAACTTAGATGCGATGAAAGAAAAGAAAATTATCCTAACATTTCAAACTGTCTAGGCACTCTATGTAATTGTAATTATTAAGACCTGATTATCATAAGAAAAAATCGGCTACTACTGTGGATTCACGAGTCTTAAAAAAACTAAGATCGTTGCAGAGCCACTTCGAAGTGATCAAGCTATCTTAAACGGAAAGGCTTTAAGTATAGACGTTTAATACAATGCAATAATGTGTTAAATAGGGTCAATCAAAATCATTCAAACAAACAATCAAATGAAATAATAAGAAACCAACAGAAAATACACACAATCTCATTGATTATCTGAATTATCAATTTTTCCGTTGTTAATTAAAATATTCAGCAGCTGAACTCTTTATTTCCATCTTTCAATTAATTATAAGTTGGCTTACGAAAATTATTATAAGTAGGTGGTAAGGGGATGTCATGTCAGAATGTCACAAAGTTCCCAACATGCATATTAAACGGGGTACGATGGTTTGTACCTATTTATTCGAATTAAAGAAATATAATTCGCCACATGTTTTATAACACTTTCCTTAGGTCTCCGTTGATTTAATACTAACAATTTGACGAATTCATTCTTCACTGTTTTACAACACGTGGTATCTGGTATGCCTTTTAAAGTACATCCAGTTTCTAAAAATCGATAAATTCTCAAAAGCTAAAAAACATTATTTTCGTACAATATATTAGTTAAAGTTGTTGTGTTGTTTACTGAAAATGGGTAAGTAGAGTATAATAAACCCCATAGCTTAAACCAGTCAGACAAGCTTTCTGCTTTGCAGATATACAGGCAATCTTCGAAGTCAAAGCGAAGCATAGAATGAACCTGTAAATTGATGTATTCAGGTATCTTATAATTATCTATGTACTTCTTCTTGCATCTTCTGCAATCGCAATACCACAGTTTTTTACAAACCGAGGAGAGTATTATATTAATAAAAGTTATTGTAGATATGCAAAAGAACACAGCACCAGCAAGTTTCTTATCATTTCAGATGACTTACATTGCAAATTATTATAACAAAGAAGAAACACTTAAAGCATGGTTATCAATGTTAACTTGCGTAGGACGAGAGATTAATAGTGGTTTACCATAACCCTCCGTAAAGTGCGAGACAAAAATGGCAACACTTAAATGAATTAACCTTGTACCGATCTTCCTGTGTCTTTTTGATATCAACATTTAATATAATGTTGGAAAGGCAATGGTAGTATCAGCATTGGAAGACAAACATGTACCTAGTTTAATGGTAAATAGTGGTAATGGTTGGTAGGTGAAATGAAATGGTTGTTAAGTTAGTAGAGCCTTATTAGTGCCTAGCAGCGCTGTTGTTGGTTTAGAATGATCTTGGTTAACCTTGATGGTGAAGGACGCTTTTTGGTCTTCCTCGTCAACTGATTCACTCCCTTTTGGTCAATCAAGTATTCCCTGCTATGCACTAAGAGAGTGAACTAGACAAGTTCCATTATTTCTCTCTGTTCAACCGCCTCCGTGCGTTTATCATCAATTTAATGAGATTCGACCTGACAGTCGAATAGTGGTAACAATGGTTCTGTTGAATTTTCTATTGTCTTTTCAGTATATTTAATGGTTAGATATTTGGCAGGTACTTACAATCAGTAGTAATGATTATGAGGGATTTATAGTCGTTCAGTCCATTCATTACATTAAGCGCATTAGTTGTAGTGTAGAGTCTATGAATGACGTTATGATATGAGCCGATTTTAGACTTCGTAGTTTTATTAAACGAAAACGTTCAATAAAAAACATTTGCTGTTTCATAGTCTCCACCCCCAACACCCCATTTATTTCACATGTTTCCAAGTCCTGAAAATTAAATAACTGGGTCGTCGGGGTGCTGGTATATATGTGTATGTCGGATTGATTAATTTTTATTATCGTATTAGTATCATGGGTAATTATTATAATTTTATAATTATCATTTTATGATAATTTAAAGTAGCATAGTATCCCCGAATAAATAAGGTTGAGATCCTGATCCCCTTCTTGCCTTGATATTTGAACATAATATGTCAGTTTATTCTATGATTTACTTTCGTGTTTGTTTTAAAATGTTATTTTATTTTGTCCATAACATTGCTTATTCTTTAACGATCTAAAAAATATGTAGCGTGATTTGTGCTACCCTTTACAATTAAGTCTGAAGTCTCGAGATAAAAAAAATCTTACCTTTAAATATGTATGCGTTGATATTAGTGTGGCTTATGGTTATGGATGTGGTTGATAAACTTTAAACTTATTAAAATCAGTCAATTAATATGTTAAAGAAAGTAAGATACTGGTACAAATGGTACAATATAGTATTCAGTAAAAGTCTCGACTTATTTCTGTACATGGTTAATGAACGACTACATTTCAAAGTCATTATTTAAGAAATTAAGTTTGTAGCTGAACGTACACCTCCAAAGTCAAGGTCAGACTTCAAAGACAGGAAACTAATATATTGTATTGCCTTTTTCATTTCCAGGATGTTCCAGAGAAAAAACACCTCATCCAGCTTAGTTGTGAATATACCGTCGTCAGAATCATCAGTTGTCTCAATAAAATCGGAACTATCGCACCAACAAAATAACTCAGATACCTTAGGTGGGTCACCGTCTAAAAAAATTAGACACGACTCATCAAACAACGAATGGGGGGACGCAGAGTCCTCCCCTGGAGGTGGCCAGTTCAGTTCTCAAAGTTTTCCATTCACATCTCCTCCCGGTAGTCTGGATGATCCCTGCAGTCCTCAATTTGGTAATTCATTTAATTTAAGTTTTACAGATAAGAGTGAGGTTAGTAAGGTATTTTTAGTGCAGATTTATTATCAAATGTGACCACCGCATCGCCTAATCTTCATTCATTCATTCATTTAGTTCAATCGTTTTAGATAAGTAGCGAAAACAATATGCATAGAGATACACACGTTTATGTCCGTGTTATTTTGTTGATGTCATCCAAAGATAATTAATATTATTATTTAGTGATAACGTAAGTTCAGGTCAAGCCCAATCAGTCAATAGTTGTAATCTTGTAATTATTGGTAATATAAAGCAGATAGGGCGAACTACGCTGGATCCGTGGTACTTGTAGTTCTTCAGCCAAAGAATAATATCATTTTGAGATTCTGCTGAATGAGCTCGCTCGGTGTAGGGATAGTAGTATACCTAGTTATACCATATGAATGTCCTACTACTACTGAAGTGCTGGTTTTTATCAGCGTAAGGGGGAAAATACACTGGTAGGTTATACAGGAGGAGCGGAAATCCATGGAAAATATGGTCATAAAAAGTGGAGCCCCCAAAGGAAGTAGAGCTGGTAGAAGAGCCACCCGAAATCACCACCACCCAAAATCCACAACCAGAGTATTTTATACGAAACACAGAACCTTAAACTTGAATCAAACACCTCCCTCCAGCTTATGTGAAACCTTGCGTATCTCAATCCAGGATGGATAAAACAACTTGGTTATTTCTACGCGTTCTCGAGTTTCAACATTCATATCCGTAGTAAAAGTTCATTTTGAAGTCGCTGAAGTTGCAAGTTTTGTTTTTGACTCTGGACGGTGTTAAAACAGTGCTATTGACCCTTAAATATGGGTGACGATTCCGAAGTGACCTCATCTTCCGCCGCTTCGGGAGGTCAACATCATCATTCTCAAATAATAATAGCAGACATTGTAAATCAAACCCATCAAAGTGATCATGACGTGGGAAGTGGTAGTGGAGACGTTGATCTAGACCTATGGGACCTTGACCTTAACAGTGTATATGGGGATGGAAATTCTATACCTGGAACAACCTTATCAAATGGAAACAGTGTACCAGCAGCTAAAAGGACTGTCATGAGAAATAATTCCTTAGCCATTTCCAGTTTTTCAGATAGTTCTTCAGGTAGAAATTAATTTTTGTAATAACAGAAGAATTTGAACTACCTTTACTTCGATGTTTTAATTTCCACAAGAAATAATACTGTAGTGTCTGCTAAAAGAGATATAAATATATAAGCGACATAATTATTAAGTGATTGTTTATTGAAATTTCGAATCCAATTGTTGTGTCATATATATCATGTCATCGTCAAATGAGTAACCAATATCACGGCGAAAGGTTGATAATAATTCAGTGATATTTTTATCAGTCTGTTGTCGTGTGTCTCACGGAAAGGCCGATAGCCTTTCATGCTCTTTGATTATGAACTCAAACGTAGTACATGCATGGGAAGTAATGTAATGCCTCCAGTAAAGCAGATTTAACAACAACACATACCACTACCATTCACTTGACTAGTGAGTAGTGAATATTTGGATGGAAGGGTTACGAAATAATAATGTATATAGAGTTGTTAGATTAGATAGGTAGAATTGTGTGGATAGGCCAAAGACACCGAGCATGACTAAAAGTGAAAGGGAAAGGCAGAGTTGGTCCCCGTCTGATACATGAAAGCGAGTGTATATATTCCTTTTACTCCGCCTGTTTTACAATAGTCGTCACAAGCAGGCCACTGACATGCTAACCTTGAAATGCACCTGAGTTATTGACCTAGCTGGATTAATGACAAAAGACTCTCAAATGATTCAATAGACCTTCTCATATGGAAGAGTTATCAAATATCACAATGTGTTTAGAGCAATGACCGTAAGGATAATAATGACAATATTACTTATGGTTGTGTGTGTTGTTTTTTGTCTCTAGGAAGGGACGACCTTTCTCCTGGAGGAGGGTTCAGCGCGGACAGTTGTGGCGAGGGGAAGAAAAAGAAGGGGCCTGTTCCACGGCAGCAAGAAGAACTTTGTCTAGTCTGTGGTGATAGAGCGTCTGGATACCATTATAATGCCCTTACCTGTGAAGGATGCAAAGGTGCGGGGATAATTTCCTTGTTGGAGTAAAAAATGATATGGATGTTTTTATAGTTTCTACAGCGCGTTTTTTTATGTCATACTAGGTTTCTTCCGAAGAAGCATCACCAAGAATGCCGTTTACCAATGCAAATATGGCAATAGTTGTGAAATTGATATGTACATGAGACGAAAATGTCAAGAATGCAGACTAAAAAAGTGCCTCGCCGTTGGAATGCGTCCTGAATGTATGTATCTTTCCCTTTTTTAATCGAAAGCGTTTCGATAAAGTTAACTTACGTTATACTGGTTATACCAGTATACCAGTCCTTGAAGGGATTAATTGTAAATTTTAATTGACATTTGTTTTAGGTGTCGTACCTGAATACCAATGTGCTGTAAAAAGAGAAGCTAAGAAAGCTCAGAAAGAAAAGGACAAACCGAATTCCACAACGCAATCACCGACTCCCAAAGATGAAATCAAGGCAAGATATTTAATATTCAAAAATTTTGTCTTGCAGCAGCAATAAATAATAATTTTAAACCAAGATAAAATTTCTAACTGTGGTATTAAGCGTAGGTAAAATTGTTGTGACTCGGAACATTTAGAAGCTCTATAATCAGGTGTCAAATTCAGAGATTTTTTGAAATATCCAAATATAAGAATGAGGAGATACTGAGCTACTCATCAAAATTATGATGACTGATTAAACATTATCCATACTGTCATGGCTTTACTTGCTTTAAAAGATATATATATATTGTACAGGATGAAAGGATTTCAGTTGGAATGGGTGGATTGGGCATCGGAGGACCTGAAAGACCTTCGACTAAACTTCGTCCATCTGGCAGATCTTTGAGTGTGGAACAAGAAGAACTCATAAATCGCCTCGTTTATTTCCAAGATGAGTTCGAGCAGCCTACTGATGAGGATCTCAAACGACTTAGCGTAAGAAATTTAAACTTAAATTAGTAATCATGAACCTCATTTGCCAGCTGTTTCAGTTATGATGAGATAAGCACGTACCATTGTCAAAAAGATAGCCTTCAGTTCAGAGGCATGCATTTCCATTAAGAGTTGACCCTCGATACGTCCACCCAACTTCTGTACCTGCATAGTTTTTAAAATTCTTCCATTCTCTTTGCCCTGTAAGTTGTAACACATGAGCTCAATCTAAGTCACGTAACAAAAGGAATATTTACGTCAAACTTAATTGCTAACCTGGGTTTTCGTGAGTTCCTTCATTTTATTAATTCCTGTTCCGGATTGCAATATTAGTTTTTTTAATACTACGCCATCTAATAATAGGCGAATAGAAATACCTAAATAGCTTAATAAGCCAAAATCTCTTTAGGTGTATGAATATATGGAATTTTTCACACTTTCAGTGATTACATAACCCTTTTAAAAGAAATAGAGAAGTGTAAAAGAAATGAAGGTTTCGCAACGAAGAAACTTGAATAATTTCGTTTCTTAGATATCCTATGAATTTTCGCCAGCTATAAACTTTAAATGAAGCTGGCGAAAAAGTCTTCTTGAGGTTTTTGTATTGATATGAAGTCTCCCACATCTTCAGGAATAGAGCCCCATTCTTTCCCAAGGATCAAACCATCAACTCTCCAGGGTTTTTTTACAAGGAAAACACAGCATTTAAAGTATATTGGTTGCACCCAAAGATATAGGATACCTTAATACTAAGTTGCACCTTACTAAAAAAATCCAGATTTGAAGGCAAATGCATTTTTCTTCGTCTATGGGTTGAAACACATACTTTATTTCATAATACATTTCTTCAAATGCTCTATCGTATATTTTTCTCTGAACTTCTTTACCTTTTTTTCGGTTCATTGTTATTCCTAAATCCTTAAAAAATCAAAATGGGAAACCAAGTATGCATTACAAAATAAAACTTAATGGTTTATATTTAAACGATCGCTTGTGCTGAACTGTTCTTTCGCTTTATTATATAAAGGGGCTCCCTTCGGAGGGTGAGGACGCGAGTGAACTTCGGTTTCGCCACATCACTGAGATGACAATATTGACTGTGCAGCTAATCGTAGAATTCTCCAAACGCTTACCTGGCTTCGACAAACTTGAACGGGAGGACCAAATAACACTGTTGAAGGTACGTGGTGTTAACTAAATTTTCTCTTGTATTATAAAGGTACCGACAGTGAACGTTCACGACAGTGACGCTAAGTTCAATCAGATTACGGAGATGACAATACTTACTGTTCAACTAACCGTTGAATTCTCTAAACGTCTTCCTGGGTTCGACACATTAGCGAGAGAAGACCAAATCACTCTTCTGAAGGTTTAAATAATGACAAATCGAGTTCTCCTATTTTATTTACTGTCACTAATCCTCAGTTTACCACTGAATTTTATTACTTTTGCGTAATACAACAAAATAGTCGCCAGCATCAAATCAATTGTTTTTGTTATTTGAATTTTCAGGCCTGCTCTTCAGAGGTCATGATGTTACGCACAGCTCGACGATATGATTTTAATTCAGATACCATTATATTTGCTAATAATCATCCATACACCCGAGATAACTACAGCTTGGCTGGAGTTGGAGATTCTGCAGACCCTTTATTTAATTTCTGTAGGCATATGTGTTCAATGAAAGTTGACAATGCTGAATATGCTCTCCTGACTGCCATCGTAATTTTTTCAGGTATGTCAAGTAAATGTCAAAAACTTTAATCTAGCTAACTAAATTGCGTAGATATTGATTATTAATCCTTAAACTAAACCGTAGTTTCAGTTTTGCAAGAGATTTTTAAACTAAATTCCTAAAATTCAGAAAAGGGTTGTAAAACTACTTCGCAGCATACTCTTTAGCCGATTTGCCTAAGGAAGACACATACTTTGTCTTTTAGACTTCTGTGACAAGTAAAAAGAAGTAAAAATTGTATTAATGCTCATCAGTGGAACATCCAGTCCCAGATACAAAGATAATGTAATTTGTTAGAACAGGAATTCAAAACTTTTTGCAAGGCACTTAATAATCTTAGTTGCTGGATAATTCATTAGTCCACCCGTAAATTATATTAGTACAGTCGATTACTTAGTTTACCATCGATTCTAAAGCAAATCCTCTTACGGGAATTTGTTTCTGTTCTATGAGACGGTAGCCAGTAGGGAACGTTTCAACGTGTTCAGGCAGTCTTCAAGTGTCTAAAGCAAACTAAAAGTTACGTTTTCATTTTAGAGCGACCGTGTCTTATCGAGCCTCGAAAGGTGGAAAAAATTCAGGAAATATATTTAGAAGCTCTCCGAGCGTATGTGGAATACCTTCACCCCGTCCGACCTGGTAATAATTCCATTTTACAATTACATAGAAAACATGTATTCAGAATTTAAACGTGATGAAATTTAATCTCATTTTCTACCTCTGCTTTTCAGGTATTAACTTTGCAAAGTTACTAGGCGTATTAACAGAACTTCGAACGCTAGGGAACATCAACTCTGAAATGTGCTTCTCATTAAAACTGAAAAACAAGAAACTCCCTGCTTTCCTCGCAGAAATCTGGGACATTGCCGCGTGATCTTTTCTAAAGCATCCAAAGAAATATGGGAACTATCGTACCGGTGCTACAATTGCTATTATGTACTTGTTTGTATTAGTTATTAATATTAAACAATTTATTACGTCACTTCAAGTACTGCTGAGGGGTGTGCCTTTTATCTGATGTACGTTTGCTATGTAAAAAGAGAATGAATGTGTCGACACGTAAATTATTATTAAGATATGATATAGCATGTCGGATCATATTCAGTATTCCATTAAAACGAAGAGAAATGATATGAATAAAAAAAGTTGATTATTTGTACACTATGTTCAGCCTCTCGTAGCACTTGTTCCATCCGTCCTTACATAATAATAATATCAAAGTAATGTTGTACTTTGATGTACTCAATCCAAATCCCAATTACAATTCATAGGAAGTGGTTTGCCTCGGAGGTATATAATTACATATAAGTGCATAGAATAGAGTACCTATGTTCAATACCAGAGGATTATCTGTAGCCACAGATTCTAATTTTCTGTATTGTACATGTATTTTATTGCACTTCGTGATCATATCACCGTAGCTTAGCATGTCAGCCGACAGTTCGTCTTAATCATTAGGCTAAGTAGGATTGTGAATTAGGCTGAGTGACTTTGCGATGAAATCTTTGTACAATAAAGCCCAAGTGAAAACTAGGTAAGTTTTTGTACAAAGCAACAGAAAGTGTCGGGAATCATATAATTACACCAATAATGATTTTATTTAACTTGCATAAAAGCAGATTCATAAATACTGAGCGATCTCAGTCACCTTTAGCTTTGCGTCATGCAAAATGTTTAAAGCCGTATCAGCCTATAAAACACTACACCGTGAGTCCCAAAAGCCCTAGGAAATTTCAGCATTCGCCCAAAATTTACAAAAGACCAGTGATCCCTCAAGGGGCACCTGTAGCCCAGATACGGGCTTTGCCTCTTTACTTGAGCCAACTTAGATCTGCTGAGCCTCAAGCGTACTCACCAGAGCGGAAAAATCTGCAGAGATCCTCTTATGTCATAAATTCCCAAAATGTATTTTCTCGTTTCTTTGATTCTATTTTGGAATGACCATTTTGGATAAATATTAGGATAAATGTTTGATATATCTTCAGATCCGCAGAAGTATACGAGTAAAACGAGCACGAAGCTTATCCCCAGAAATCCTCAAGACTACTGCCACGGAACAATTGCGAAGTCCAATTCTTGTTCGGAGTAGTAGCTTTCCAAAAAAGGTAGGAATTGTAACGTTTTTGTCTTATTTTGTAGTTAAGACCCGTTATTGCAGGTTAGTGTTGATTCCCTTACAAGTGATACCCTTAGAATTAAACTTAATTTCATCCATCGTGGAAACATCCATGACGCGGAAAAACTTTCTTTCCGTAATACAGAATCAAATTGATTTCACAAACTTCATTTGGTCTAATATTTTAGCAAGAGTTGAGATGTAAAAGCATAGTTAATACTATGATCATAAATCTAATAAGATTCAAGCTTTTAAATGTCAGAGACTAGATAGCAAAATTCCACACCACTAACTAGACTTTCTAAGACGAACTTAATGCTGTTAATAAATTATCCTTAAAAATGCCACAATTGTATAATTCATAAAATCCTGGCCTATATATAACAATTAAAATGGATATAGAGGTGAAAAACTTTAAATGCTGTATTTAAGTAGAAGGGGTGTTACGAAAAACAAACTGGCAAAACCACTGATGAAACTAGTTCATTACTATTATTCTATAACTGATAAATTCATATTCGTAAATCATTTTTGGATTTAGTTCTTGCTAAAAACTTACTATTATTGCGTTGCGTATCTCTAATAGTTTCCTAGTAGCAAAAAAAACGGTTAACGAAAACATAGAATTGAAGTTGAAAGTAAAATCACAATTTGAGGACATAAATGCTCTGTATTGACAGATTATGGACGGGGATAGAGTTTATGACCGTAAAGTCTTCTTTATAGCCATATTTATTTAATTCAGCCTAATGTATAACAGTCAGATTCTTCTTTTCAAGGGTTCTTCTTCTTACATATGAAGGGTTCTCATCTTGTCAGTCATAATTACAAAAGGCATTGTCAATGCAAGAAAAATCGCAAACATTATTGAAAGTATCAGATAGGATTCCTACAAATCCTTTCTGACGTGAATATTATTACATTATTGCCTGGCAAGTAAATACAGAATTAGACTTCTGCAAATTGCATGCTTTTCTTCATTGTCACATTGTCGAATTCAATACACCGGGTTTTGTACACAAGATTTCTGGTTTCTATAAAATCATCAAAGTCACATACTACAGAGTCACGAAAAGATCGAGGACACATATCATCACATACTTTCATCGATAAGCAAACTTCAAAGCAGACATGAGACTTTCTTGTCTCAAATCTACATTCATACAACTCACTAAGTTAGGACTTTGTCACTTCGAGTTGATATGAATTTTCTAGATCGAGATTTTGTGGTGTGAAGTTATATGCTGTACGTGCTACAATTACGAGATGAGAGTGCTTTTGTCCAAAACCGTCCGCTTGTGTCTAGCTTTCAAAGCTTCAAACCCATTATATTTATTATGATAAAGTCGGGAGTCAAGACTAATTTAGTATCAGAGGGATTTGGAGAAAGTCCGGAGACAGTTTTACTAAGACCTTCTTCATTTATTATTCCATTTCTATTAAATTTTTTTTTTCTCAATTTCCCTTTCTTTATTCTTTGTGGCATATTTTTGGTCTCATGTAGTATACTTACAAAATATTTCTGTAAGCATCAATCTGAGTATTAGACAATGAACAGGGTATTTATTATTTATTTTACATTTCTTTTCTTTAGAAGATTACAACAGTCAAAGAGAGAAAATTGCAAGCTAAGGGTAGATTACTTTAACAAAAAGTTTCTACTCATTGTCAGTGGAGGAAAATAGCCTGTTGTATTCTTTATACCCTAGTAGATTCGTCTTTGAATTTTGCATTGCCTTAGGACAAAAAGTAATGCCTAAATAACCTAAATGAATAAAATAATAAAGAAGAGGTAGTCTCGCTCTATTTTTCTTCTGCTAGTCCCATTCTATTCATTGAAAATAGTTGTATCCGCATTACATCCTGTACCTCGTGTTTTATTCTGTTAGTAAAGTGAAAGTCTGTATGAAAATACAATGCACTTTAATACACCCGGTGCTACTGACTAACTGCTGTCTACTGAATACTCTGACTGATGCTACCACTTCTAACTTACAGCATGTTCGTCTATTTGAATTTGCATACATGAAAATTCCTTTCTACCTCGTTTATTATGATACCTAATGCTGCGGTAGTACTATTGTAGATTGCATTATATGTGCAGGGTGATCCTGATCTGACTCTTTGTTACTTTGTGTAAAATGAACCGCAGAAAATCCACAAACGATTTGGAGGAAGCCTCATCCCGGTACTTTCCCTTGTGAACAGACACAACAGACAAGGTAATCCAACAATTTCTGACTCTTCAGGGCAACCGGCTAGTGATACAACAAGAGAAGGAGGAATAAAACAATCCACATTCATATCTTCTACTATTACTAGTAGTAGTACTTCTAAAGCCAGCAAGTACATCAGTATCATCAACATCAACGAAGAGAAGAAAGTAAGGCAGCAAAAGCACGATGAATCCCCTGGAGTGTCGAATCATCAAGAGAAACTTTTCCAACGACATCATGGTAAATTATGTAGACCACTATTAATATTTAACAAACAACTAGAGTTAGGGAAAGTATGGCTGGACTTGCATTATAAATTGTGTGACTACTACAAAAGTCAACAGTAACAAGTACATACTAGCTACTGAAAATAATATCAAAGAATATAAAAGCAGTAGCAATCGTCAAAAGTTCAATTCAAACTAGTCATATACTCATATTATCATGCTACTTTATACTTCATGAAATGTAACATTTACAACATGCACGAGCACTAACATACACAAGACTTTCCTTCTTCATAGTCGACATGAAAATGAAAGCTTTAGCTCAGTTGTATTATTGGCAATGGCAATAGTACTGAAACTACTTCTAGTATAGTGGTAGTAGCTAAAAAGAGAAAGTACTTCGAATTTGGGTCATGAAAAACCTCTCCTGATGTGTGTGTATTTTTGGAAGGAGAAAAGAAACTGCAATAATGATGAGGTTACAACAGAGAGCATTATATTTCGACAATTTTTTAGTTTTTTTTTTACTTTCACTTGCTTTCTCTTTTTTCTCGTATTTTTAATCTAGTAGTAGTGTCTACATGTTCACGTAGTCTTGGCTCAGTACATGTAGCTTATAATAATACAAGGCTTTGCATGGTTTATCGTACTTTTTCTTTACTAACAATAAGAATAAGAAGAGGAGAATTACATCCAAATTTATTTAAGAAAACACGTCTGAATAAATCTCCTCTTTCTTCTCAACTTATCAACATTTCAACAAGATGTGTTAGATGTGTGCATGCTTCAGTCACAGTCAAACATTACATTTATTTTCTTTTCACTAGAAAATGCTCTCCTAGGAAAGGAAGAAAGTAGTAGATGGTGGATGGTAGTTAATATTATATCTAGTGTTTCTTGAAAAAGTTATGATTTTTACTACTGACAAAGTTGAAAACTAACCGAAACCCGGGTGAGTACTAAGACTAATTCAGACTTTCAGGAGGGTTTTACATAATTCTACATCATATCACAATGATATCCGAGTCAACAGTTGAATAGTAGAAGGTAAGTATAGCCATAGGAGATGGGACATATAAAACAGAGGGTTTAAGTCTCGGATCTGTGAAAACATTCTGCCTTCAGCTAGAGCTTTATTCATTCAGTAATGAAATGGTAATAGAATTTGCTGACACTTGAAGTAAGCTTTTTCTTTTTGAAAAAATTCATGGTAGAATCTGGTTCTGACACTGACACCACATTAAACGACGTCTCATAAATAAAAATTTAGTGTACGCTTCATTAAATCCTATTTGTGTCATCTACTAAATTACACTTCCGTCACCAACTGCTAATTGTTTGGAATACGAAACTCGAGATTCAATGTTGTAAATACTAAAACTGAGTTTCTTTCGCATCCTTTCTATAGACTGCCTTAGTATGGGTCCAGTCAATATGAAATAATGCAATTTAAGCTTTGTTTGCCAAAGATATGCAGACGTCATGTATGGGTTTTCGTTTCATGCTTGTAAATTATATAATTAAGTAAATTACACATAAAATATTAAATAATTCCGTGCGAGAATACGAATTGTTCTATTCGCTTCGCCTGGCTTCGTCTAATTGGTGCCAATTCAGCTTAAACATAAAAATGGAATGAGGAAAAACTGACTAATGTATATATAGTTTACTATTTCCATGGGTGGGGTTCTGATGAGAGTAATAGAGGATATTGATGTTAAGAATATTATACAGTACATTTTACAACAAGGCTTTCCATATCGTGAGGAGTTTTTTTGTAACTGTTTTCTTAATTATACCTGAATTGACATCAACCTTATTTTCCTAGTAAATCGTGGTAGAAAAATGAAATTGGAAAAAATATTTGTATAGCTGTTTTTTACCCATGGTTTATATAATTTACGGCTTTCTGGCTGACATTTTATTTTGCCAATTTTATCGGAGAAAATGAATCGAGCAAATATTTTTTTTCTTGGGAACTAATCAA
>JAQGBU010000970.1:0-16709 GCA_034698605.1 Isotoma decorata
AGGACTTATAAAAAAGAACATCCATCAACATCAGTCTAAGATATAGAAAGTATGTCGTCAGGAGGTTGAATGCTGCATGGGATCTGAGAGCGTGAAGTATGCAGAAGTAAGCCCTTCATATACACAAAGCATTATTTACAATAAAATTCTTAACTCTGATTTTAAGCATACACAGTGTTTGACAGGATGTAATATCGGTAGGTAACTTATTCCAAATGATGTTTTAGGGGATTTACTTTGGAAAATGTGGTTACAGTTTCTAGTATTGTATGCGTATGTATCTGATTTGAGTTGTAATAAGGTTGAAAAATAAGGTGAACAAAGGTTAGGCATTACTGAAAAGATAAAACAAGCAGAAGAGTGCATATAGTTGTCGTAAGGAAAAAGCCAGTGGAGTTTAAAATACACATCGCTTATAATTGGGTCCTGTTTTGATTTGCCCAAAATGTAATTAAAAATTGGAACTAAACAGGCATTAGAAACTTTTAAAAAGTTATCATACGAAAGAAGAATTTTTAGAGATATAGTGATCTAGCGATAGCATGGAAAGTGTAAAGGCTTAAATATCTTATTAGCATCAATTAAAACTAACCAGCCTTTCTTTTTTCTAGAATAAGATAACCTAATTTTGATTAAAAAACACATCAAATGTTGGTTGTATCCACTCTTACTTAAATCTCCTTAAAACTGGGGTTTAACAAATCTTTAAGAAATCAAAATATTTCAAGGTCAAGTTCAAGTTTGCAAAAATAGCCTGGTTTTATAGCCTAAAATTTTTGAACACAGTATTTGATTTTGGATAAAAAGTATTAGAAAAGATTTGAATCCACACAAAGTTTTGTTGGACACTTGACCCAAATAGTGTGATAATAACCACCTCTGAAAATGTGCACTAACCTCAGTAAAATCTTACTGCTACATTAATAGTTAACAGCAAAAATGGCCATGATGCATGATGCACTCACTTCAACAACACATTCGTAAGGATGAATAAGACAGGAAAAATTGCATTTACTTTACCCCTTTTAAAAATTTCATTAAGGACACAACTATATTATGCTGTTAACTACTGAGCTATCAAATTTAAAACCAGAAAAAACTTTATCTACGAGGTGAAAAAAATTGTTAAACGACCTAGGAAATAAGAATATTAAGTATTGATTAACCTGCCAAATCCTCCGCAACAAACATAAATATGCGTAAGGGATAGACAAGTGAATACATTGAAGGGATAAGAAAGAGCAAATAGGCTAGACGGGAATACACAAAAAGCTCAGTACATTTAGACGCATTTTTTACTTCAGAAATGGTTTATTTAATACCGTTGTCCTTTAACTGTAAACGTATCAAAATGACTTATTTTCTTAAAAACAGTAAAACAATAAAAAGGCTCTTTCTAATTTCTATTCCGCTACAAATTACTTTAACTTCTTACAACCTTTTCAAGATTAAAAAAAGCAAAACATAACTAAATGTTGATAAACCTCTATCTAATTTATAGATTATTGGATTGTCTCCACTCAAGTCTATGTTCACCTGTGTATCCCTTTCCATTCTAAGGGACCCATGGGTTAGTGCACAAATCAAAACCAAACTAAAAACCCCCTTAAAAGTTATATAGATTCCTCGAATTCCTTTTTCTCTTTTGTCCAAAGGGCAAGGAAAAAGTGAACAAGGTGTACTTTCTACTACATAAATTTCTATACATTCTCACTCTATTTTATTAAATATAAAATCCCATTTTAAATATAAAAATAATGATGTAATGTTTTTGCTACTGATGAGATAACAAAATAGAAGAGAGACTGTGGCAGAGATAAAAAAGATAGATGTGGATTTCAGATAATTTAGCTCAAGTGCCCTTCTACCACTACCACTTTACTTGTATCATAATCAGAATCACTACTCAATGTCTCATTAGTGTCATCAATCCTTTAGTTAAATATTATTTTAAAACCAGGCATCACCACCACTTCTTTACAGCTTTCTCCACACTTCAAATTTATCAATCCATTCAGATTTGAAAAATGTCACAGATCCACATCCACAATGTACATAACGATATAGCCAACTATCTTTCATAAAAATAATTATCTGTCTAACACTTTTGCATATCATTAGACCTTGTTATTCACAAGATTTGTTAGGGTTGATTTTTACTCCTTCAAAAATTTAAAATTGAATGGATTGGAAATTTGGATAGGAAAACGTAGGATTTTACCTGTAGAAAACGAATTTAAAATGTGCATTAAAAACAAGGCACATATCAAAACTTTGAAACTTACTAAGAAAAGGAAGGGACTTTCAATTAACTAAGGCATTTTTTTGCAAGATAGAGAATTTCTTAAATACTCTATTTGATAAGGGTTAAGAAATGTGGAAAAAGTACGGATGATTTGGATGGAAGTGGATATGTAGAGGAAAATAAATATTGACTTATGAAAGTGACTTATTGAATAAGAATTTGATTAAAATAAGTGACTTTTGATTTGATGAAATGTGGCAGTATGGCTATTGCAGTGAGTCAATCAATCAGTCAAAGTACCCACTAGACTTATAAGAATCTTTCTAATGTGTATGGTGAGTGATTGGATGGGCGTTTGAGTCCCTCCCACAACAAAACTCCCTACAAAGGCCAAACAAAACTCCCTTTTGTTCTCTTCTGCCTGGAAATCATGGATGGACAGGGACAGGTTAGAGGCTCAAATATTGTGACCACCACTGCCACACATCTATTTCATCCAAATACTACTGCCCTTTAGTACCTCTCTTCTGTCCTTTAAGGGCCCTTCTTATCATTAATATCTACATTCTTTGATGAGTACTTATTATCTTCAGATAACTATCTAACTTACTTCCCTTCACTTTTAATATTCACAAGTTAATACGAAATATATATTCTTTCTTTGTTTAATTGAATCCTTTTAATAGAAATATCATTATAATCTCCACCTACTTGCTAATTTTTAGAAAATATCCTTCAAATTCGGAATAAAACCAATCTTTTGCTTTACTTAACATTGCATAAATTATTTTTTGGTAATTTAAAAAAATAAAACTTTCCTCATTATTTTACGAAGACAAGTTACTTTTTGATGAGTTTTTAACTAAGAATCTAATCTTTTATCATTTGGGTCATTCAACACAAATTAACTTACTTTATCTGTATCATTTGTCTCAGTCGTTAACAAGGCAAAAGTTTTTCCCTTAAAGAAGAAAACTTAAAAAGAAGTAGTTAATTTGATCATCAAATCAATAAAAATATTATTTTGTTTCATTTTATTTTATTATATGGATTGTAAAGAGTTCAATTTCAACGTTTTAAGTAGCCACACAACCACAATAAGTATAAGAACACAATTCCTGGCACACTTACCCTCACCATCCTCATCTTCCTCTCTATTATCTCTTCATTAGAAAAGAAGAACCACATCATCATCTCATGTCACTCTCAAAACTTTTAAAATCAACATTCTAATCAAAAACTTTTAAATTTGAAACAAGTTTTAACAAATACTTATTTGAATAGGAATCAAAGCATATAAGAGATGAGACTCCTGCTGACTTCTTTAGAAAGTATATTTGTGAAGTGACCCACGTGTGACGACCACCACTGACACACACACACCCTCAAGGGACGTCAGACAGACACTTCAATTCATTCCATCAAACCGGTTTTCTTATAAACAAATTGACCAACCCGACTGGCTTCTTTTCATTCATATTTTTAAGCTTTCTTTAAAAAATTCAAAAAAATACCAAATCTCTTTGCTCTTTTCTCACTTGCACACTTTTACTTTACACTTTCACTTAATCTCACTTTCAATTTTATTCAACGCTCCTTTTTTCTTATACACTTTCACACTTACAATCGCCATGCTTTCAGCCCACGGCAGGCTTAATCTTCTTCAGTACTGAATACGCTTAAACGCTTTATCTCATTAAAACTTACCCTATGTAATGTCTATAAGAAATCAAAAACACACATTTTTCTAAATTAAATTATCCCTTTTACCTAAAACAAGGAGCCTTTTCTCATAAAAAACATAAATTTTTCACACAAGCCTTCAACAACTATTATCCTTAAGAGGACAAGATGACCCAGCAGGGTTCCTTATCTCTCACATCCTTTATCAATCCCGTACACACACGAGCCTTAAATAATATTAAACCACCCTTAAGGACTAGACCGACCATCCATGCTAATTTATGTTGATTTCCAGTCCGAAACCAAACCTTAATTTTTTTTATACTCTCTCAACTCCTTTTCTAAAGGACCCAACACAAGCCTAAAAAACCCTCTTAGTATTCCAACCCACACTTTGCATATTATTATTATGCAATGATGATGATGATGATGTTGCATGGATAAAAAATTATTTCAAAAAATTTCAAACTAAAAAACCCAGTGAGCAAAACCCCCTGTGATGGTGCTAGCTCGATATCCAATCGATTATAAAAGTCTCTTCCATCTCTAAGGGCTTGTCCCTTGGACCCAAACACACCAGTGTCCTGGTGACCTACACCTAGAACATGACAAAAAAATGTGTTGAATTTATTTTAAAATTTTAAACCCTTTGAGTCCAGTTTTTTTCTATTTGGGATGATGATGATGATGATGATGCTGAATGTATTGATTAAAAAAGTGTATTTTGTTATAAGGATCATCATTCAAGTATAATATGGATGTAAGGGATGATTGGTTTTTTTGTGGGCCCTTTTCTTCCTTTCTCTCCATCCATAGATTACGAGTGTGACCTGATGATGAGGATGATGGGTTTTGGGTGCTCTCACCCCAACCCAACCCTTTTTTACACTTTCGAATACAAGAAAAGAAATAATAATAAAATTTAAAATCACAATAAATAATACTTTGATAGCTTTTGATACTTTTTTTAAACTTTGGATGAGAAAGAATGAAAAAGAAAGGATTGGGATAGGATACATTTTATAGTTGGGTATAAGCCAGAGAGTGACTTGGCATAAGTAGAGAGAGAGAGACCCTTAAGGGTTCACACAGTAGAATGATGATAAATACACAGGATCATCTCCATCTCAAAAAACACCCTAAGAACCTTTTTACCTTTTTAAAGTCTTCTGTACCTATTGAGTCCTTTGGCTTAGCAAGTAAGAGATGATACTTGGGTACTTGGGACACCCTTAGAAACTATACCAAGGGCTATTCTTATTACCCAAGAGATAAAGACTTTATAATAGGAAAGAAATAAGAGTTACATTGTTAAATGAAGGGGTTTTTTGGCTTTGGATTTTAAGGTGACTCTTACCTATTTTTTAGATGAAAGTGAGAGTAAACAGATAGAGATTTAGTTCCGTGAGAAAGTTTTATAATCTTTACACTACTACTGTGGGATTTGGTACATTAGATGGATAAAGGTTTAATAGAAATGGATGTAATTAATTATAAGGGAAATGGATAGATCAAATATGGGATAGATCAGGTGAAAACATTACATTTTGAGCTTCAAATGAGAAATAAAGGCTTAAGGCTCTTAGGATTTTAAATAGTAAAACATCATAAAGGTTTCTTTTTTTAAAAGAATACAAAGAATCAGATATCACTTATAGTTAGTTAATCAATACGTTATTCTAAACTTAAAAAAGTGCATAAAATTTTGAATGTTTTTAAGGAATTTTGTGGATAATTTTTTGAAAAGTAGCTTCTTCCTCGTGGTTGAGGTAGAATCTTGAGCTTTATCCAAATTCCTTTTACACTTTTGTCAATCATTCACGCTTAAAAGCCATATTTCTAAAAAGGGACAACCCAACTTTTTAAATTCCAATAAAATTTAGCAAACTAAAACTTTCCTTGACCAACATTTCATTTTTGGAAATGCCCGAATCGGTTCCAAGCATGTTTGATTTACCCGATATCATGCGTCCCACTCTACATGCAATTAAATTAAACGGGTCGTGAATTCAATTCAACACACATGGCCAGTATGGACCTACCTTTCATTCCAGTTTTGAATATTTATCAAAATGCATTAATAATTCTACCGGATGCATCCACACACTTTCATCCAACAACAATGAAGAAACATCAATAAAATTCCCAAAGAAAGATCCACTCTTAAGCAGATGGACCACTCAGCCTCTCATCTTCATTTGAATGACAAGGCAGATGAAAGGATTATTTAAAGAAATTCTTCAAAATTTCCATATTTTATTATACATTTTTAACATGACAATTTAAAATACTTTTAGGAAATGTATTGATAATGCAAAAAAGAGGTGAATGAAAGAATATTTCTTTATAAAGACTGATGTGGACATTAAAGATGATAATGATATATTAGGGTGGCTCAGTGATCGTCAATGCAAACAAGAAGTAAGAGAGAGACACAGATGGTTTTTTAGAGTCTCCTTGGACACTTTCCCCATCCAATTCCACTCCTCCTGTCAATAAACACAAAAATCCAGGTGCATCATTTCCTCTTCTATTCCTCATCTAATTTACATATGAGAGAGGGAGCTCATTTAAATATGCATAATCAGTTGCATTGAGCATTTTGGATGAGGAGACCAGTCAGTCAGTATGGACAGAGTTTGAAGAGATAAGAAAGGCCCTTGGTAGAAGTACCCACTGTCTATTTGTATCTCTTGGTCTGTGTGTCCAAGTGATCCTTAGTGGCACTCTCTTCGTTAAATATAAATACTTAACAATAACAAAAAATATTCAACAACTATGTGAATGATACATCTGGGATCATACAAATGTATGGGCCTTAAGGGCTCTTCATAAAAGATACAGGGTGGGTTTAAGAAGGGCCTACATATTTTATTTCTAGACCGGGTTTACTTCTTGTTGAAATTTGTTGTAATGAAAAGTGTGATTTATAGACAACCCTTGTAAGTACCTCTGTATCCTTTTGTGGTGGTGGTGGTAGCAGAATTGAATTGAAGTTGTATTCTATAGAGAAAAGATTATAATAATGTATGGATGGCTGGATGTATGCATTGAAATGATAATGACTATCTTTTTTGATTGTGCATTATGCACGGATTGGGATTTCACATTTTAAAATTTAAATATACAAGTGTCAAGACGATCCTTGAAGGGTCCCCCTCTCTCCCTTACCTATACAACTCTTTTGAACTCTCATCCTTCTCATTCAAATCCAACTAGGACGTGACTCTCTATCCATCATCTAATAATAATATTCAAAAAGGACTAAAACAGCCTTATTAAGGGTACATCCACACATTCTATCACCTCCCTAAATTATATACAGACAAAATCTTTAAAAGCCTCCTCCTGTGCTTTATGCAGTTAAACTTTGACCCTAATCCTGACCCATTAAGGTCAGTCAAAATGTCACCATTGAATTTTAGAGAGCTAAGGCTGACCCCTTTGAAAACCTAAATTGTATCTCAAATTATACCTTTAAAATGTTAAAAACCCTTTTAAATCATCAACAGTCTCAAAGGGCCATAGTGAATGCTTGAAGTGACCCTTATAAGTGACTGCATCACATATGGATGATCCCTTAACCCTTTAATGTTTAAATAGATGAGAATGTGTTTTGCATAGAGGAGTCCCTGTGGAGGAGCCTTTTATTCTCAATTACTATACCTGGGAAATTTTTTTAATACTTTTGACATTGCCCTACAGGGTCCCTTTGCTTTTTAACCCTTTCTCACTTCTTTTTTTATTATTTATAATGATATGCTCCTGCTTATGCTTATGAGAGAGCCTTCTTAAATAATATTTAAAATAGGAGATCCAAAAGGGCTTCTAGATATTCAGTCTTCAGTTTAAAGTGTACCTTCAATACGATTAGAACAAGAAGTGTCTCACCTTATCATCACCAGCCTCATCCTTCTGCCCTATCCAAATACTAAATTATCACAATAGTTTAAATAAACATTTTATAATTATTAAAATCATCTCATTTTACCCCAGGGGGACTACAGAACATGGAAATAGGACACAAGGGACAGGAAATTAACATTTTTCAAGGCAATTCATACACATTTTTGTGTAGATTTGCACACAAAGAAATCCATACCGTTTTTACTTCCTGTTTACAATTATTTCTTTCTCCGAGAAGTGTCAATAATAGCAGAGGGGGTTGTTCGCAATTGCTGTATGGATATTTTACACAATATTTAGATCACGTGGACAAATGCTTAAAAGGGAACGGGTAGATTGACCCTTTGAAAGCTTCTAGATGACCTTAAAAAAGGTCACACAAAGCCTCTTAAATAGTTTAAAGAAAGTTGTCTAAAAGTGTGTGAAATAACAGAGTAAAAACTGCAATGAAATGTGATAATATATAATGTATAAGAATGAGCAAAGGAATAAGGAAATAGAAAGAAGAATGCGGAAGAAAGATTTCCTAAGTTATTCATATCCTTGAGGTAGTAACGGTGGTGATCTTCCAAGAAGTAGTGCCAGTGTATCATCTTATTATTATTATTATTATTCTTATTCATAGTTACAAGGTTTGTTTGATATTCTACCCGGGTATTATTACACCTAGTCATCATCATCATCCGGGCATTTCTCCAATACTTTCTCCCCGTCTTTTACTTAAACTCAGTATAGCAAAGTAAAGGATGCGGACTCCGGGTAGCCTGTCCAGGTACACATGAATTCATGAATAAGTAATCCAGTAGAAGATCTCTTGTAGACAAAACCATGAGATTTCCTCAAACCTTTTATGAATCATGGATGAGATTTGTCTTCCTTCAGGCCCAATATTCAACCCTTTTTTTCGATTGGAAATTTTGGAATTTTTTCCTTTATTTCTTAAAAGCTCACCTGCAACCTCAAAAACCTTAATTATTTAATGGCCACAAGAAGGAAGAACGGAGATAGTTAAAAAAATAAATGTGAAATTAAACTACCTATGTATTGAGGTCAAGGGTCAATCTTTTAAAACAAGTGGGACTTATTGATAACGAAGGACAAATACGGTTAATGCGGAGATGCAGATGGAATGTCAAAAGTAAAAGGAAACAAATTATAAACTTTTTAAATGAGGTAAGGAAAAGAGTGAATCTGACTTTTAATAAAGTTTGTTTTTTAACGAGGTTTACTACGAAACTAGGTATGTGTGGTCTCCCTCCTTGGTCGGTTGGGGTCACAAAAACTGTTTCCGAGATATTGAGAGAAGGCGTGCAGTGTACACTCTAAATCATCATCAACAACCAAAAGTGACTTGCAATAATAATAATAATAATATATTTTTATATAATGTCAACTCTCTTCTGGGTTCTAACTTTGCAAAGGATTTCAAATAGCAAAAAACATCATTAATATAAAGGACAAAAGAGTTATTTTTAAAGAGAAGTTGTTGTGATTGACTCCAGAGGATTAGTATGGATTACTTTACAACAAAAAGTAAACATTAACTTAAAAGTTTAAAATGATGACTTGGCCAATTTTTTTAACATTCATTTTGTTCAACTTCATGAAACCAATTTTGTTTCGGTTTTTTAGGTAGTTGATGGTGTTCGATTTAGGAAAAGTTCTGGCAAGTTTTTAACGTACTTTTATAACTTGTAGAAATAACATTGTATGGAGTAGAGTGAGTAGTGGCAGTAGTAGTCATATGAAAGGGACAGAAATAAGGACTTTGGAGACCCTTTGGGTGACTTTGGCTTAGTTACTTTGGACTTTTCCTAAAAAGGGTTCAGCAAGTCATCATATTTTTTATCGGTATTATTTTATATCTCTAGTTTTTTTAAGTTTGAAAGGAATTGAAATGTAAAAGTTTTAGGTATAACTTTTAAAGGTTTGATTTAGAGAGATGTGTGTGTTTTGGTTGACTATTTTACAAATGAGATAAAGCATATAAGGAGATCGATAAAGCATGGTTTGTGATGGCAGTAGAGTTTAAGAATCAACTTGAACTCATAATTTTAAATATTTTTTCTAGAATTTCTAATTAATAAGGTGCCGTTTAACCCAAATTATAAGAAATAGCTAAAGTTATATCATTAAATCACTTTTAAAACCTTACTTTACTTTTACTTACAAAGAGGCATTAAAGAAGCAAAGAAACATTTTATAAGCTTAATAAAAGGTAAGAGATGAGAGAGATGCCTCTTTATCTTTACTTTATCCACTGCTATTCTACGAGTGTCCATGAAAGTCAAGGTGAAGAGGTAACTCCATAATTGAAAATAATTGATAAAATGCGTTAAAAAAGGCAAAATTTCTAACTAAAAAACGTATTTTGTTTAATTCATATTAAAGTGAATTAACAGTGTGGCTGAAAGTGAGCAGAATTAAATGTCTTTTTGTATTTTAAGGGACAAGGGACTTAATGAAAAAAGATAGAGAGTAAGATAAGAGAATAAGAACTAAGTTAGCCTTAATATTATTAAAAATCTGCTTTTTCTCTTTTTCTTTCTACAAAACAGAATAAACTTTTGAGACTTTTTTACGACTCTGAGAAAAAGGCCTAACTCCAACCGTCCCTATATACTACATAGCCTTTTCCATCCAATAATTTTTATTACAAGTCATCCTTTTGACATAAACCCACATATGGTTCTATCATATCATCATCATCATCATAAGGATTCATTTCCTCTGCAGTTGACCCCAGTAGCCTTAAACACAATGCTATGCCAAAGTTAGAGAGATCACGGACGGATGGACGGACGGACGGATGGACAGACGACACTACCATTCACATAAAGTATCTCCGATACTTAATAATTGTCATCTTACCCCATAATTTATGTATTATTTAAACAAAATAGTTGGTATAATTTGTAACCACTGGTAGTGATAAGATTTGTATGCGGTTTGACCATAGGAAAGTGTACATTTAACCAGAAACTTGTCCTTCAGTCTCCTTGTCTCCATGTAATATTATATGATGGAAAAATAGTATTTAAAAAGTGTTTGAAGGATGTGGCTGAGGGGTAGTAGAGGTGGTGGTGGGGGTTCTGGCTCTCGGGTGCAGATAAAATTTTAATTTTGAGAAAGTGACTGAGGATGAAGAGAAAGGAGTGACACTTTCTCTCTAGTCTATTTCGCTTGGCCACAACCACCACCACCGACCACCACCACCGCCGTCCCTACCTAAAACTTTTACCAACTTTCTCTACACATATTTTCTTTTTCATATTATTATTAGACGAGACGAGGATCCCATATATATATATACCTATATTCACATCTTTCTTTATTCTCTCTCTCTCTCTTGTCCATCTTCCGTCTACCTGTCCCTATAAGGGACCTTTCACAAATTTCATACAAATTTTGTTTATGTCACTTCACACTCATCCATATTTTATTCTAAGGTTAGTTCATAAAAAAGGTTGACCCTTGAGGGCTGCTAACTCATCTCCATAGTGATTCAAGGTCAAAGGAGTATCAAGGTCACCCACTCTTTTTAACTCTGTATCCCAACTTTCCCTTCAAAGTCTCTTGAGGGGGAAATCAACCTTAAGATTTGTGAACAAACCCTCGGAAGTGACTTGTTGTGTAAGAAGTAGATAAAATGTATTGTATATTAGTAGATGCATATGTGACTGTCCAATTCAGAGTGAAATAAGAGAAAAGGAGTTGCTACGAGGAAGGAATAGTGATGATGAGGGACATATAGAGATTGGATGGAAGGAGCCAGATTATTGAGGAGAGAGAGAGAGAGTCATAGCGGGTACTAGTTAGGGAGAGGGATATTGCGGGTATTCGGAAAATGAAATACCCGGGTGAGTGAGTGGCAGAAAGGGCGTTACACCAAATGACTGGTGGCCATGTTAGTGGTCATTATTCAGGCCAAAGCGCATGTTTCACAACCACCACCATCAACTCACATCACTTTTTTATCTGTCACTTTCACCCACACTATACCCAACAGCTTCTCTTTCCCCATGCATGTCCATTAGGGTCAGAGGTCGTGAATAAATTAGAGAGAGAGAGTGGCAATAATCATCCTGTTATTATATTGGTATTCCTAGGCAGAGGTGGTGGTGGATCCAGAGGCTCTCAACCTGCATCTCCTTCAACAGGTAGAACATTAAATGTGCCAAGTTTGTGTGCGAGTAAAGTAAATTGTAGGCCAAGGCTCAAGGTGTGTGTCTCAGACTCTGCCTATGAATTACCCTAATGGGCTCCTTTCCCTTTCTCCACCTTTATATCAACTAGGAGTAAACCCTTAAAACTTTATCAACATTTATGAAAGGGAGGGTTCACAAATATCCTCCAACATTTTGTCCCCATTCCTCTCAATAAAGGATCCAGATGACATGCATACACCCTTCAAAGGTCATGTCCAAAAGGAAAGCAATATGTCCCAACGCTACAGAAAACCACAGCCGTTTCAATTTTTTTGAAAATTTCAAGTATACCAACCATTCACAAGCATTTTAGTATATAAGTTCATCTTTACTTTCTTGTACCTCATGCATTTAAAATAACACATTATTTTTGAACCCCTTTCAAAGTGTAAAGTGAAAGAAGCATCTAGGAATATGTAAGATTTTGCAATAAAGTGAACCTGCATCTCCATCCACACCTTTTATAAGAGACTCTTTATTCACACACACACTTTTTTATTCAAAAACCTTAGATAATAATTCTATACTTCAATCAACTTTCTTTCTAAGAATAATTAATTAGAAAACCCGTCCTAGCCCAACATATTTTTCTTTTATTTTAGTTTATAAAGAAGGAACACGTGTAGTTTGACAGGTTTCCTTTTGTTCATAACCAAAGGAAAGAGAGCGAGAGAAATGTTGCGAAATATCTCACCCAGGCCAACTTTACCTTTCATTCATCAAATACATTTTTACACACAATTCTATTCCATCCACTCTCATCTAATCCCTTGTCTTTTTAAAGCAATAAAACAACCCATAAAAAAGGTAATCCGTAATCAGTGTCAAGTGTTCATTTGGTCCTCCGAGCCTAACCAATCACAGCATTTTTAAATTTTTAAACTAAGATAACCCTCAGTTTCAAGCGTCTCAAGCCCCTTTCAAAACCCATCCAGCGTTTCTCAATTTCTGTCATTTTAACTAAGCCGCAACGTTTTAAAGCATTCTAATTTACAAAAATGAGATAAAAGTAGAACTAATTGGTAGAATGATGTAAAAAAATGATGTGGTGTGAGTCCTCGTGTTTTTAATAGAATAATAAAGATGAGGATAATGATATCGTTGAGTGTGTAATTGATGAGGAGGATTTCCATGTAGTGTGTCCCTCACACCATGTAATCTCATCTCTTTAACCTATTTATTATTTCCTATTCAACACACAAATAAAACCGTTTTTTACACCTAAAAAAACTTGTATTTTTACCCCAAAATGATTCAATAGTCTTAATATCCCTGACTGACTTGTAGCACTAGAAAAACCGAGCCCTTAGCCCATAATAGAATAAAGCCCTTCGTCCTTTTCCATTAATTCTATTCTAACTGAGAGGATGAGAGATATAATCCTTTATACATGAAAGGGATAGGGAAGCCATCCCATAATATCCCATTTACTAATAATAATATCAAATTATACTTTCATTTCATTCTAAAAAATACCTGACTTTAGGTACTTTTTTACCCAAAAAGACTCAACCCTTTTGCTCACATTTCTATTCAACTTTCAAAAAAAACTCTATTTATTCCATCACAGTTACTTTATTAAGGGCTATTCTTAAACTATTCCAACTATTTTAACCATTCTTCTATACTTTAATAATTAAGGACACAGCTAATTTTTCTTAAATTTAACTCCATCTATAATCTTAAGCTTCTTTAGATAAAACCAAAGACTAAATGTTATTCCTTGTAAGTTACTGTACATCCATTGTTAATCGCTTACTAAAACCAAGTTAATTTATAAACAGTCCTTGAAACCTAAAAAGGAATTTTTGTTTTTTTAAAGACAAAAAATTGAATAGAATGAAAGGGTCTGTGGCTATCGATTACATAAGTTGAAAAGTGATCCAATTTCACCCATTTTTATCCCTTTTGTGGAAAAATGTAATCCATACTGCTACTAACGACTACACATCTATCCTCTACAATAATCAATACAAAACTTGGTACAAAACATGATACTTTCTTCTTTATTATCCTTTTACATCCATCAAAATTAACTCTAAACATTTCTTTAAAGTTTCAAAATTTCCAAAAACGTCTCGCTCAGCCCCAGCCCCAGCTCCTTTCCCCAGTTATACTATCTCCTAAATGACCTTTGAGCTTTGACCCTCTCTCTCTCTTAAGGAAGTGTAAGGAAGCTTATGCACTTTTTATCCCATGTATTAGAAAGGCATATCAGATAAAAAGAGCATATCCTTCTGTTATTTTTATGCCCGAGTGGTTTTAACGTCTGTCTTGGTTCTGTTTCTATTTGGAGTGAAATCCCAATCGAACAATCAAATCAAAATTTATGGACGTCTCTCCCATCCAACTTTCGATTTAGATGGGAACAGAAAAAATAAAAAAGTGGAAGAGGTGAAGATAAAAATAAAAATTCAAAACCATTATTCTTTTTATTTCACAGTGACTTTTTTTATTAGCTTTTTCCACCTCTTTTTTATGTCCACAACCAACTCGAACCCAACAACAGGACAAATCACTACCTTTAAAACATAAACATTCAAACATCTCTAATTCACAAGGAAACGTTGTGTGCCAATTTCTCTTTTTGCACCCTACCTTGCCCAGGGCTTCTGTTCCAGTTGGGGCAGACTGAGATGAAATAAGGGATACAGGGCCCTTTGAAATAGGCCAGGGGCCTTATTTACCCCATTTCAAAGTTTCTAGTCACCTTTGCAGGTTTAAGAAATCTTTTGGGACATTTATGAACACGTGTTGAGAGTTAGTATGGATGTGTGCTCTAAATTTGCCCATATTGGATGGATACTTATTGGTGAATTTGATGTTTTTTGGATTCCCATCGTCTCAGAAAAGTAGTAGTAGTAGTTTGGCACTACTAGCAGTGTCAGTCTCATTCCACTTCTTCTTCTACTATACCATTTATTTAGCCCGTTCTGATGAGACGAATAAAAAAGGGTTGAAATGGACACTTTTATTTTAAACTTTTTTTTCTCTCTTTTTTTCTTCTTTTTTTGCCATCATCCCATTCGAATTTGATGTTGTTCCCATCCATTGGATTCACATTTTGTCAGATGGGCAAACTCAATGCAAAAAAACAAGAGTACTTTTGGTCAATATTTTTATCCTATGTTATTTCATAGATATAAACATAAAAAGATACTGGCGTGTAGGTAAAGGGCAAAGGACCGTACACTAAAAATGTACACTCTTAACTTTTGAAGTTTATATGGAGGATTTCATAACACTTGAGGGTGTGTTTGAAAGAGTTTTATAGGATGACTGAAGGCACTGAAGGGTCTAGTATCAGGACCTAGACGTAAAGCTTTTTGACCAATGCTTTAGATACCACCCTGAAATACCCCCAAAATCCTTGCAACCCCCTTCTTACAAATACCCCACATGCCTAGTGTACGACCCCATGTCCACATTACAGTTGTTACACATAGAATAGACACACATAACATTAAAGAAGATAGAGTGAAACAAAAAAAACGTAAAAAAAAGTGGTCCAAAGATCAAAAGAATTGTTGTTGGTTCTGTTGAAGAGTTTGTAAAAAAAGTTTCAAAGTTTTGATTCTCATGAGAGAGATGATCCCGTGTAAGTTTTTATATCAAAAGTAAAATAGAATTTAGAGAAAGGAATTTAAAAAAAGAATTGGAATTTATAATCAAAATTTTATAATAAAGAAAAAAACTGGTTGATGTTGTAAAAAGGGTGCATTTCTCTCTCATCCTTTAATAAAATCCGCTTATAGGAAATGTTACCTAATAATATTCTTCCTTATTAAAACCGTTTACCTTTTATTTATTACTAGAATCATATACCTACTTTATAGTTGATTCAAAGTCTAAAGTAAACTTGGTAAAAGAAAAAAACTTTTTCTGGTCAGATTTTGTGGATTTTTTGCCTCTACGTTTTTTTTTACTTGAATAGATATTATTGATGTAGGAAAGGGATGAGAGAGAGTGGTATTTTTATTAAAAGACCCTTAAAGGCCTTCAACCCTTTACTTTGGATGAATGAGCAGAGGACTGTTGCAAAGGGTATAATGTCTTGTATCAAATTACATGTGTAATACATCATACTTTCATAATAAACATTTTTTTACTCTACTCTGACCTGACCTAACTGGTATTTTAGGACTTGAAATATATTACATCCTGTCAAGTGACATTTTTTTACAAAAGAAGTTTTTTTTGTGCGTTTTTTTTGCGAATTTTTTTGTCATTTTTTGTCTAACGACTCTTTGGGTTAATCTTGAGCTAGATGATTTGGTTTGTATTAATGATGCACTCTGGCTTTTATGGGAATTTTGGGAATTCAACTGTGCCTTTTTTGTTTTACAAAGGAATTAAATGGAATAAGAGTGTAAAAGGTGTAAATTCGAGATAGAGGGAATGGGTGTAAGCATTAATATTTAGAATAAACTTACTGTAAACTAGGAATAGTTAGAAAATTCTTAATTAATAAAAAATCAGATTTCTAGTTATTTGATGGATTTGCAACGCACACGGGGTTGAATTAGAAATAAAATAAACTAAAACAATAAACCATGACTAACGGATATATGAAAGTATCGTTAGATAATATTTATGAAATCGAAAACGTTCTGTTGAAAGTTTGAAAATGACGGTCATGGTGTTCAACTGTTCAGAAAAATATTATT
>JAQGBU010000971.1:0-16693 GCA_034698605.1 Isotoma decorata
TTTAGTAAATAGAACATAGAAAAAAGTAATTTTAAGATTTTACATCTAAAATTGTAAGAAATTTTTCATTTTGAAGACACAAATATTGGTTTTTTGATAAAAAGTTCTTTGATTTTTGCTTTGAAACTATAAGACCCCCCCGGAATAGAGCCCTACCCTTTTTGGAGGGTTGAAAAAATAACTCCCCATGGGGTTCTAAATCGCGTTTTACGGTAACTGTGAAAATGCATTTTTTATAATAAAAACTCTAGGGACAATATTTGGGACCACGGAGTCATCTTCATTTCCAGAAATGGGAAACCGAAGCCTTGAACTGTTGATGAAAGAGGAACTTGCCGAGTATCGTCTAAGGGACCCTTTGTCCATTGCTATTCCAATGACATTTATTTACATGTTGATACTGATAAGTGGACTCGTGGGAAACATCAGCACTTGCTTTATCATCGCAAAAACGAGCTATATGCACACTGCTACTAATTACTATTTGTTTAGGTAATCTCATTAATATTTTCCTGGCTTTTAATTTCTTATACGGGATTTTACTAGAGTGCCAAAAATGTTTAAAATCAAATTTTTAATTATTTTCAGCCTTGCCATGTCTGATCTCCTCTTGCTAATAAGTGGATTACCTCAGGTACGACAAAAAACATATCACCTACTCTCTATTGATACTGTATGTACCGTAAAACTCGAATTAAAACCCCTTGCTTGTGGACTTATTGTTTCAAACAAGTCGCCAGCAATGGGGTGTTATTAAGGGGGGTTATAATTCCACTTTTACGGTATCTTGTTTCTATCACTCAACCATCTTTTTACATGGAAAATGTTTTTCTAAATTGTTTTTCCAGGAAATCTATCACATTTGGATTAAATATCCATACATTTTTGGAGAAGCATTTTGCGTCATTCGGGGCTTGGCAGCGGAAACCTCAGCTAATGCTACTGTTTTGACAATTACAGCTTTTACTGTTGAAAGGTTTGTCTTTTTTTAATTTAGTTTAAAAACTATTTTTGTTCTATCCTTTATGATTTTTCTCGTGTGTAATACCAACAGAACTAATGAATATAAAGCTAGTAAAACTGGAACAAAGGCTTTTTAAGGGTTTTCGATATTTTATAAGAACTATAACCGAAAAACCCTTGAGTTTTATTACAAAGAAACGCAAACAGTTAACTGCTAAAGAGGGCACAAAAAATCTGTGGAAATGTCTCAAGTTTATATAAAGAAATGTTTTTATTATTATTATTACAAGTTTAACAGATATTTTGTATTTTGTTCATATTACTTATAGGTTCTTGGCCATTGTCTACCCTCTAAAAAGGTCAGTGTGTCTACTCTCTTTCTTTTTCATAATTTGGAAACTTTCCAAACAACTTAGGTTTCTTATATTTTATATAAAAATCAAAATATTTGCTTTTGCCTTGAATCTCATCTTTTGATTGCTGACCGATTTTCAAAAAACTCGGCCAAGATAAGGAAACCATCTTAAATTGTTTATTTCTATTTTTGCAGTCACAAATTTTCCCAACTGTCTCGAGTAGTGCGAGTAATAGGGATCATTTGGATTGTGGCTTTTTGCTTGGCAATACCACAAGCTGCACAATTTGGTGTCAAGGATCATGTGAGTTCCTTTCCTTTCTTTCTCTATACTAAATCTTTTGTAAGTGGTGATCGCATTGGATGGTATTAGTAAGAGAGGAGGGGGTGTAACCCTACCCTGTCATAAGCACCCTCTATTTCAACAATTCCTAGTTGATAAGATTTATAAAATAACAAGTACTTCAGGGTAAAAACATCATCCAATTCAAGGGCTACAATTAAGGGTGGGAATGGAAGCCATAGCATTGTCCTTCCTTCGAGCTACAACAAAGAGCTTTGATGAAAAAGTAGAAATTAAAGAGTCATGTAGATGCAGAACATTATTATTGATAAAAATCCACTAGAAATATTATCGGAGTAGGGATCGCTCCTTGTCATTACATGAAATCTACTAAAATTTCGGACTGAAGTTATCCTATGAACCTATAAAAGCACTAGATGTCAAAACCACACCAACTACTCCATTTAACACAGTTTAGCTAACCCTTTATCAATCAACTCCTTCCCAAACTAGATAGATAGGTAATCTCCAATATTAATTGTAACAATAAAACAATTACTTTCATCATTAAAAGTAATTAAAATTACTTAGGCAACGCCTTTGGTGGTTGAGACTCCACCCCCTAGAGTTAAAGCTCTTAAAATACTAACCGAACGGGAACAAAACTAGGCCCTAATACTAATAACCCCTTCCCTTTGTTTGAAACCCTACTTACATCTAAGCAATGAAACCCATATATGTACAAGGTTACAAATCAACACATTTTAGATAATTTAAAGAAATCTTTTTCTTTTTTCTTAACTCGACTATTCTAAAAGGAAAAGCCTGTATCATGATTTAAGTAGAATAATTTATTCTGGTAAATGTAGAAGAAACTCCATTCCACTCCGACACTCTGTATGATCTTTGCCAGGAGGGAAAGAGTGAAGAAACGGTTGGAAAATTGCCCAACTGGATTAATTATCAAGAGTTTCACAACACACAGACACATGCACACATTAGCCGCAGGGATAGAGTATTAAGAAACCTGCCACTGACACTACTACTATACTGCCAGAAAAATGTAATGGTTTGGTCTACATAGTAGTATTAATACTCCAATCTCCAAGAGTATTCCACCAACTGTAATTCTATCTTGTTAACAGAAAGATCTAGAAAGACAATGCCTCCGTAACTCCATATCCCGCACCTCATTAATTCCAAACAATGGCTAAAATCTAACAAATGGTTATTGTTGCAAAATGTGACAGAAACTCTGAAACTCAACCTCCTTTCACAAGCATTATGGAATATCATTCATTCATTAGGTATTCTTCATCAAAAGTTACTTTCCCTTACTCTTCAGTCAGGGTGATTGTCTTTTACTACCAAATTTATTAATAGGTTGGGAACATAACTACCGTAAAACGCGATTTAGAACCCCATGGGGAGTTATTGTTTCAAAGCAATCTTTCAAGCCATTTTAACATGAGGAGATATGGGCTTTTAACATTGAAGGGATAGGAGGTATGGGGCTTTATTCCGGAGGGGGTTTTAAATATCGTTTTACGGTTATATATTAAATTTCATATTGATTTTAACTATTCTAATTAATATTCTGAAATCAGTTTTTAAAGGCCACTAACCTCAGCCCTCAAGGGACTCTTAGGAGATTCATGGAGAAAGTACTCATTATTGTGCAATAATTAGAATGTTTACTTAGTCGTGGAGAGTCCGTATAATTGATGCAGTAAGCCCTATAGGTTGGATGTTGACTCAACCATTTATGTCAAATTAGAATGAAACATTTGACAATAAATGTGACAAAGTATTATTTAATTAAATGTCACAGCCAGAGTTTCTATCTTTAATGTAAAATCAACTGGTTTGGTTTTAACAACATTTATTGATTATCAAAACCCGAGGGTGTTTTTCATATTTCACGAACAAAGAGAACTACGGTAACGGGATGAAGGATATAAGGATTATTATTGAACTTTGCGTAGGAGAAAAACAAGACGATTAAAAACAAGAAGCGTCAAAAACATGAGGGTAGGTATCTTTATAATGACACTTTGGTCCTATTTTACTACGACTTCATCCTTTTCCTTGCTAATTTTAGGAATTTGAAACCTAACTCTGAGTTCAGCATTTAAAATGAGAGATAAACGTGCTAAAAAGGGCTAATGCAAGTTCAAAAACAAAACAATCTTATTAAAAAATTGATTAGGCTTAATGTGAAAGCTCATTCGAAGGTATGGTAATGTACTTGGTAAATGGATCACCAAAGGTTAAACATATACTTACAAAAAGTTAACAAAAACCCTTATTTGTTTTTTTCAACAGCCAAGTCGACTTGACCCAAATTTGGTATTGATCAAAGGAGCATGGTGCACTTTGGTTCGAGAAGTATTTCCATACGCATTTCAGATATCTATCTGCGTCTTCTTTGCAATTCCAATGACCATCATCACAGTTCTCTACATCCTTATTGGATTGAAATTAAGAAGATCTAGAAAAGGGCCTATGATGGCTCATGCCGGAAGTCAGGAACTTGGTGAGGAACCTCGGACTCAAAATCGACATTCCCAAAGTCATGTCATTCGAATGCTTGGTAAGTCTTTAGAGTTAACTACAATATCTGTTGCAACCAAAAGCGTAGGCAATTTTTTGTCCAGTCCCTTTTTACCTTTGACAACTACTTAAATAATTCAAGTTGATGGGCACAATGTACAATGGATGTGAGAAGGATTTTCCGAATTCTCGGGGCAGTCCACAAGTCCATGGTGGACACTCTAATTAACTTCTATTTACGGGCTACTTGTAATCAGATTCAGCAAGGGGCTCAAAATAGACGGCAGATCCCTTCATATTGCCACTAATTTACAAGTGTCGTGACACTTGTTTGTCACATTTTGAGTCTCTAGGAAACCTTCTGAACAAACAAAGTGAACTAAAAAAACTTGCTTTTGATTAGGCCACCTAAAATTTTAAAAAGTGATATCATAACTTATGGGCCTTTTTCCAATCAAATACTAATGAAGATAACAAGGAAACAGTCAATCAGACACGCTCAGTCATTAAATATTTAGTAAAGAAAAAGTAGAAGCTAGTCATAGAAATGGAATGATATTGGTATAGTACGATAAAAAATGCATAGGTAGATTGGAAACGGGTTTAATTTGGTTTTTGCTACCATTTCATTTAATATATTGATGATTCTCTTGGCCCATTAATTGATTTATAAGCAGAATGGATACACAATGCGGGTATTATGTCCCAAACATATAAAATACAATATTTCTAATCTTTAAGTCGTATCTCCTTTGATAAAAAGGGATTCAATTAACTTTTTATAACTTCTTTACCCAAAATACCTGTGAGTTTTCTTTTTTGTATTTTAATAATAACTGTTTCCTAAACAGCTTAAAGACGGAAGGACTAAAGACGATCTATATTTAAATACTCCGCATCTTCCACTTTCACTTATTTCATTCCTCCTGATTTCCATGTACTTCCGTCCCTTAACTTGCACCGACTTAGTGCCCTTTACTTCCGCTAGCTAAACTGTCCCTTATGTCCAATGACAAAAGCCAGGAACCCTTTTCTGCTTTCACTCAATAAAATCTGCCTTTCTCAGCGTGTGACAGGGGGACCCCTTAACCCATGATCTAGAAAGAGATTGATGGAAAATATCAATTTAAGAGTGCTTTGATTGTTTAGAATCTCTTTTGACTCAATGCAATGTAAGTAGTTTGGTAGTATTTGTAGTATTGATCGGAAGTTTGACCAAAGCCTTAAACCAAGGTTTGTAGTTTGGTTGCCGTTGTCAGCTTATGCCTTGAGCTTATTTTGACTTTTGGTTTCTGTCAGACTCACAGACTCGACTTAGTCATTATTGCCGTAGGCCGATTCACTTAGAAATAGATTTGGCATGAAAAAATGACTTATTACTTATGAATACTGAATTTTACAATCAAGTTAAAATGGACAGTAGTTGAAAATTCTTTCAAAATGAATAATTTTAAAGTGAATCTACATAAGGGGCAATGATAGAGAATCGAATGGAAGGGAAAACTGATGAATAAATTAGCAATTAAATTAATACTTAAGATTACCACAAAATATAGAAACATAAAATTTTAATTTTTGTTTTAATTTGGCTACAGTTGCAGTGGTGGTGGCGTTTTTTATCTGCTGGGCCCCTTTCCACGCACAGAGACTTATGGCCTTGTATGGAAAGTCTCAACGGAAGGAAGAACAACGTCCTTCAAGACTTTTTATGATTATTTACCAAGGGGTCATCCACGTGTCTGGAATACTCTACTACATTAGTACCTGCATCAACCCAATACTTTGTAAGCAAATCATTTAGAGCTCTATAATAAGGGTAGCAGATTCGACGGGTGGAAATCACCGAGGATGTTTCCCTTAATTCTAAACCTAGAGACAATAATAAAATGATTCCTGTTTTGATTGCTTAGTTTAACAAAAGATCTAATAATTTATGTGAAATAGTAACAATTTTCAACTTTTGTGACTTGCAGATCACATCATGAGTAACAAGTTCCGTCAGGCATTCAAGGTAATAAAATACATAATAAATTATCCAAGTGATTTTATCTGGAGATTTCGGCTCTTGCTGGCAGGCCCATAGATTTAGGAGTTGAAACCGCTCCCCACTGAACTCCAAAAACTAACGTGGGAGGGATAGAAGGGGGAGGGGCGTGGGTGGGGCTTAATCCCATCCGAAATATATTCAGGGGATAGGAAAAAACTCCCTCACAAAACTAATAACTTGAACTATCTAAACTTAGGACACAATGGGCTCCTTATGCGGAAGAAGGGAGAATCCTCTCCAAAACCAAACGTACTCGGCAGTTTCCCACAGAACTTCTAGAATGGGCGTCATACACCGCTACACGAATAACAAACAAAAGAAACGTCAAAATCCTAACAATAGGTCTCGAGATCTTTTAGCAACTAGTGCAGCAGCAACAGCATGTGTAGTTTGTACTTCAACTACTTCCTCACCTTGCACTTCCTGTCGGATGGCCAACTCCCCTAACGTCAGGGTCATTGAGTACAGAACCCCCACCACCACTAATACCAACACTGGTCCAGTAGTGGAAAATAACAGAACCAAGTCCACCTCCGCTACTGGAGGGGGTGGTTACAAAAATGGATTGGATGATCAGCACGCTCCTCGTCATAACCATCATCTTCACAGTCTAGTCTGAAGTCCTCATCCACCTCAGCTATAGCTAGAGGAGGGGGTGTGGCCTTTTGAGGTCATCGGATACTATAAATACCTACTACTGCGGCATTAAGATTTTAGTTGACGCTTCCCAAGGACCTTTTCTATTTAGAAAATAACACCAATTTGTCCATCGAATGCAACGATTGGGATAAATGCTTTGAAAAAGGGTCTGTTATGTGGACATTAAGGAATTCTGTTTTCCCCTAGTATATACTCATTGTTCCCTTCCCTTTTCTCATATTTGGGCTCAAATTGACCGTATTGCATTTTCATAGATGACTATACTTCACGATTTTTTTGGGCTGGAAGAAGGGAACTTTTCATTTGAGAAAGGTACAGCTTATGCTACAACTTTAATGAAGGCCAAAAAGTGTAATTTAAAAATATATAGTTAACTACGCAATTTTTATTTTTATTTCAGAAAAAGCTGAACGTGAAGCAGAGGTTTTAATAACGGAAGAAAACAGAAAT
The DNA here is from genome assembly GCA_034698605.1 of Isotoma decorata. Taxonomy (NCBI): domain Eukaryota; kingdom Metazoa; phylum Arthropoda; class Collembola; order Entomobryomorpha; family Isotomidae; genus Isotoma; species Isotoma decorata. The sequence goes on from JAQGBU010000971.1 coordinate 7,312, forward strand.
AAAAGCAATCACCTACAAATTATCCACAGGCCACAGATTATACTTAAAAAATATGAAAGTTCTTTAAAAATTGTTTGTCTCTGTGTGCAATTGTCGTTTTAATTGTCAATACAAATGTATTATTGTTGTTATATATGATGAGTAAATCAGAATAGATTGACACACAAGTTTGTAATCATTAGGTGACGGTTAATTTAGATTATTAAGATATATTTTGTATTTTTGGTACCTACTTAATTTATTTCAACAATTTACTGAAACTTGTCTGTTACATTTGTAATAATAAAGTGATTTTAAGATTTCTTAAATGGCTAAAAAGCTGGTTCAATTTTTCTGTTCATAGTAAACCAAACTAAATATTGGTAGAAGTTGTAAGATTTTTAGTATAATAGCTATATAGAGGGTGAAGCCCAGGGGGTGCGGCCACAAGCGCAACAGTCACGTCATCTTCCACTACGTATAAGGATAGCTTTGACTCAAAATTAAAATTCAGCGAAGGGCAGGGTACGACAAACCCGGGGTTTTTTTAGTAAAAAACCCAACTACCCAGTGGGGTTTTTTGGGTTTTTTGGGTTTTTAAGCATTTTTTGGGTTTTAAAGGGTTTTTTGGGTTTTTTTGGTTTTTTGGGTTCTTCAACTAAGGCTCATAGAAGTGGACTCTATGTCAAGCACAAGTCTATATAGCTGTTTTTTCATATTTTTAATTGTATAAATGCAAAATATGGTGTATCTCAATGAGAGGAAAACATTGAGATACACAGTTTGTGAAAATTTTGATTCCTAAAGCTTTAAATTGAATTAAACCCAATAAACCCAAAAACCCTAAAAACCCAAAAAACCCGGGGTAGCATACCCTGGCGAAGGGATAAATTTTTACATCATTTTTAAGAACAAGCGCTACCCAACTTGACCTTATCTCCTAAGTTAATTATAATGAATCAAATTAAATCCAATCCTTAGGATCTTAAACTTCACTACACCAATAAATCCGTTATTTAATTAGAATCAGTGGGGTTTAAAATGTGCGCAAATCTTTTATTGAAAAACTGAAAGAATTAACTTACAATGCAGAGTCAATCCCCCTTTACCTCGGAGCTGATAGGGAGTTAGAGTATAAGATTTCAGTTAAGGACAATACGATAAGGATTTTGTGTGATGTAGATGCGGTATTTATACAAAAAACTAAGATAAGCCAGGACTTCTGCTTCAACAAAATTTACATCCAACAAACCAACAATTTATTTCATCATTGAAAGTCAAAACAAAAATTACAGTTAATCACCCTATTTTTTTATCGAAGAAGTCAAAACTATCTAAATTCAGCTGTACCACTTTACAGAGCTATAATACTACAGAGGGATTTAATTTTTACAAATAAGTCTCTGTCTTGATACTATTGCGTCAATAATAAATTATTTATACATCCCATACTGTAATGGTAACAGTAATTAACTCTACTACTACTACTGCTTCTGTTTCACTATATGCCCATTCAATCTTAATTCATTACTTACGTACGGACCTAATTAACTTATGTAAATTGGAGCAAACAGTAGGCTATGTACAATTTTTAATTGACAGCCTCTTTTCCCCTTCCTTCTTAGCGACTTTGCTGGCTTCAATTGCGAATGGAATGCCGCAACGAATTTTTTCATAAATTATTTGTAAAGGCAAGTCATGATGGCTACTTTTCGGGAAGTGTTTTTGCGACAGGTGGCTTTTTATACCACGACGAAAATCAAATGGCTTTCTGGCTGGGCAGTCTGAAAATGGGCACCTAACCTTTAGCTCTGCTATGTCTCCCCCTTCAAAGTGACCTGCTGACTCATAATGTTCCCTCGCGCTTTCGAATGTGTTCCCTATAATTGCAGTACATAAGAAGCAAATATCCCGTCCAATTTTGTGCAGGCATTCTGACGTTACTCGAGGACTTTCGTGCTTTTTGCCGCATTTACAGTCCAACAACTTTTGGTAAATTTCATTTGGAAGCAAACTTTGGCCCGGCCATAGCTCATTGGGGTGGTTACACTTCGGAATCCTTTTGTTTCCTACTTTGGTCTGGTTTGGTTTCTTTTGTAAAGCCACTTTTCTAGTAGTTTCTGGAAAAACATTATATGTTTTAATTTTTGACAAAGTGAATAAGTTTGACATAAATTCTGTTTACTGCTTTAAATATATATCTATAACCACTCCGTAACTAATAAAAATTTAATAACGGAAAACCTACCTCCGTCAATAGAATTCTTCTTGCTTAAATGCTCGGTCCTATTAGGTTCATCAGATACTTGCACAAGTGCAATTGGTTGGGATGTTACTTGAGTGACCTTTACTCCGTCATCAGATCCTTTCTTCTCCGACGTCTTCGGTATCTTAAATTTAACATGAGCCATTTCACATGGCTTCCTTGATGAGGCCACTTTTGCATACGACGAGGACATCGACCGAAGTGAATCGGACGAAGATGCCTTTGAAGCAGCAGTACCCACAGAGCCGACTGGGTTTTGAATCTTCTGAAGTCTATCTTCGCCAGCAGGAAAAAGAGGAGATTTAACACTTGTGGTAGGCAAATGATGCAGCTTTGGTACATCTGGGAGAGGTGGAGGTGGAAGTGACATATGTATGTTTCCATCAGAATTAAACATGTCCGGAGAAAGAGTACAAGTTCGATGTCGGATGTATTGACGAGGATCAGGTATGCGGGCTCCAAGGTAGTAAAAATTTTCCGTTTCCGCCGAATGTTTGATTGTGCATTTTTTTGAAATTATAGGGGGTGCGGAAGCTGATCTCAGCACTACTTCTTTGTGCAAACGTGCATTGGGATTGAGGCATGGGTCTGGAGGAGAACCATTGCTGATTGCTAGCTGTTGTCCTGTTAACGCTTTCCTTGGAAAAATTTTACCTCTTTGTGTCTCGAAGGATTTGTTAAAACAAGATGAGTTATACGGGGGTTTGTGATGGTCAGAACACTGATTACGCGGTTTCTCCGTTCGTATTGTCGAACTATTCCGTCTATTACAGTGAGACACACCTTCCCTGTAAGGGGTACGAGTACTTCGCCTAGAATTTGATGTAGATCGGGAACGCGAACGAGATCTGTTACGATTCCCCTTTGACCTATAATTTGGCTTTGGAGAACGTGACCTCGATTTCCAAGATCGGCGAGATCTAGATGATGATCTATTCCATGCTGGACTGTATCGAGATCTTCTTCTAGGACTTCTGCTTTCATACCGACTAGTCCGGTACGATCTCCTAGATCGATGTGGTGATGAATATTGTCTTGAATGTCTGTCATGCTGTGCTGTAGATGAGTAAAGCAAGCAAAGTTACAATTATTATAATGAACTCTTTCTTAGCATTCATGAATTGCGTCTTTATACTGTAACAATCAAATTACATGCAATTTTTCCTATTTTTTGATTCAACTCTACAACAATAAAGGTTGGGCTATATTCCGGGAGCAGTATTATGTAGTATACCCAACATATTGAATGTACTAAAAAATAAGTGAATAAAATAAAAAACATCTTTACAGTTAACTGCTTCTACTTGAAATTATCAAAGCAGCTTTCCTAGCCATAACTCTTTTTTTTGGAGAACGGATTCTAAGAAATGCCTTTGACAGGGTTACTGATCCGTGATGGCCTCTTAATAAATTTGGGAAAAACACTACATTACTATACTGCAGCAAATTGTTAAACATTTTATGTTTTCCTAGATTTTTTCTGAATCTGATTTTTATTTTGGATTTCATAGCATTTTGTTATCTCGGTAAATAAATTTTAAACTCTGGCATATCGTGTGGACAAGATTCTATTTTAACTGACGATTATGTGGATTGGTGGGGGCAAATCTATTCTGAGGGAAATTATTTTTAGCCAATCTCCATTTTACCTTTACAAGTTTTTATGGAGCCTATACTTTATTTCGTGGGGATCCTGATTTGAGTTTTACGGTAGTTCTATCACATTTCGATTGAACGCATTATATTAACCCTTCAAATAGTTTCACAAACCTTTCTTAGCTTGTAATTTCGGGCCCTCGCATGTTAGCAAATGTTGTTTTATCCTTTGAAATCTGTTCTTCAAAAACTGCAGCCCACATGAAAGACACGTACGTTCTTTGAAGTCAAATTTCTTTCGAAATTCTTCCGCCAGGTGAAACTCTACACAGTGCATTTCTAATTCTGCATCAAAACATTAACATCGGAATTACAATGATATTTAGATGACATTACATGTCCAATAATATTTGTATAAATTGGCAAACGTACCGACAGATGAATTAAACTCTGTTTTACATTGATAACATTTAATGCAGGTACTTGATGCTTCAGCCTGATTCTGTTTCTCCTGTGCACCTAAAAATATAAATTTTACAAGAGATGATTGTTGAACCTTGCATCACGCCTCATAAATCATAAAGTCATAAACAATCTACCTAATTGAGTGGGGCCCAGTCCAGTTTTTAAGCGAGTATTAGCTAGTAACTCAGGCTCCTGGGATCCGACATCAGACGTCAAGCTGCAGGTATTGCTATCCCCTCGCCAGATTTGGCAGGCTGTCGAAGTAAAAGAACATGGCTTGATCGAACTCACACAGGATTTCGACAGTATATGAGAGATGTAATTCGACAACTGATTTGTGAAGTCCTCCTTGCACACTGAGCATTTTCCAAAATCATTAAAATATTTCAAACTCTGGTCGAGTTGTTCACTGCTATGACTTTCTTTAATGTGATCGATCAGATCTAGAAGATAAACAAAAGAATTTTAGAAAATAACATCAATGCCTTCAAATAAAAGAATTTGTAAAGAAGTGAAGAAATATATCCATCCAAATCAAGCATAAGAAAGAATTAAATTTTGGTTGAATTTACCAAAGCTTACCATTTTCGTTGTAAAACGTGATATTTGTCTGACAAAAACAGGACAGTGTCTTGACGACTTGAGTTGAACTGTGACTATCGTTGCAATCATCATCACCCTCACATCCAGCATCCTTTTCATAACCAGCTGACAAAGTATTTTCACCAACGCTTGGACAAGGGTCAAACTCCAACTCCCAATAATTTTGCCGGATCATATCCATTAGGTCCTTGAGAAGTTCAATGACAAATGAAGCGTCTGCAGTTCAGTTAAAGATAACCAAAATTAAGCCTCGAATATCAAATATGTTAAGCATAAAAAAGAAAGAAAAAAAGGTGTACTTTTTGTAAGATGAGCAGTCTTGACCTTTTACTCATCTGTCACCTTTGTTTGTATCCTCTTGACCTTCGTAGATGCTACATGAGCCAATTTAAGTTGTTCTCTTAGTTATGTCCGGTATGTCTACGCCTCTGCTGCACTTTTTAAGTCCCCTAGTCGCAGTCACCAGTTCACAGTCAGTTGTTGCCCTGGGGGAGACTCCTTCACACGAATTGCAAAAAGAAAAAAAACAATAGTAAATAAAGAATTAAAATATTACAAACCACAAAAAACCATCCCCAAACAGATGCAACAATTTAATAAAGATTTTAAAAAATGAATGGCTGATTGGAAGCGCTTTTATTTTTCAAGGTCAAAGGTAACCCAGTGACCAGAAGGGGCAGTTGAGAGGAAGAAAAATAAAATGACGCTTATTTCACCTCAAACACGCTTTAAAGAATGAAGAAAATTATGAAATGTGGAGCAAGGAGGATGAAAGAAGCAATACCCCACAGGACAACTCTACACTCTCCAATGCAATGAATGTAACGAGAGTGGAGAAACAAAACTTGCTAGACCCGAAAAGTAAAACGCTGAACGGAGCACCCAACCCACCTTCGACCTTTGACCTTCAAATTTAATTACGCCTCATCACTTTATCCCTTGCACTGCACTTCCAACGTCAAGCGTCCAAATCAATGAGAAATGTGCAATGCATTCAAATTGATTGTTCGTTGTTGGTTGTGCAAATGTGAAATGGCAAGGGCAAGGCGTACAACGTTCAACGTTGAACGTAGAATGTGAAATGTGAAATGTAGAATATAGTAATTCTCCAATTCAGTACAATGAACAATCAAAATTCAGTAATTAAATGGCAAGTGCAAAATCTTCAAAATTTATCAATGAATGGGAAAACACGAAATTTTGGCTGAAAATGTGAAATGGTGGAAACCTGTCCAAAAGCAACTTACCAAAAATGTGAAATGAATTTGGTATCAATTCACAATTACATTTCGCACAATTTCCGATTTCAGAATGAAATTTGGACCACAGTTTTACTTTATGGATTTTAGAAAATCAAAATTTGAAATTATGAAAACAGAAAAAACTTATTTGAAAATGTGAATAGCTTTGGTTGAGGAGAATAATAGCATCACCTCTCCAACATCTCTCTCCTTGCCTTGCCTCGGAATGAGATCAAACCACACCGCTCACAATTGGTATTGAGGCCATTGAGGCCTACACTACACCTAAGGCATTTCAATGGTTTAAGTAAGTAATGAAAAACCAGGGTGAGAATATTCATCCATCTCCATCAGTAGCGTCAGTAATAAGACAGAAGGGCCAGGGCCCCCCTCCACTCTAAAGTAATTTCGGGCCTTTTTCTATGAAACTATCAGTATTTTTTTAGTAGTCGGAATTCAGGATTCACTCAAAATGAAATTTTAGAATAAAAAGCCATCGTTTTTTGTGATTTTTTCGAATGCCTTCCTGTTTGTTAAGTATTATTAATTAAATGTGTATTCAGCTGTTGACTTGTCGAGCATTCTGGCATTCGTTCATCCCAAGAAAATCTGATAATTTTTAGTTTGAAAATAATACAGAATCTGAAACTGTAGATACTGAGAGCGTCATGAATACAAATTACAACGCTGGTTCTAATGCTGTTTTTATGGAAAAGATCCCAGTCTATCAAATTTAATCAAATGCATGTTGTTATGCAGAGTTTAAACCATAAAACAATTTGCTTGTTATTGTTAAAAAGTTTCATAATTAAGTATCGTTAGTACTTTCTGTAAAAGTCAATGATGTCGGGCAGCCCCCGTCTAATTGATGTCGAACTCTCGACAGAATCAAATTTTTCAAATTCTGTTGTGAAAAATTGGGCCCGACGGTCAAAGGGAACGTTAATTAAAGTGTTAAAATAGTTAAATCAGCCACACCCCCTAATTTTAAATAGTTGAGTTGTAAAATGTATGCGAAATTTGGCCCTGCTCTTTAGTGTTCATTCATAAAAACAGATGAAATTTCTCTTCCACTACGAAGTTTTAATTTTATAAAGCAATTTTTCTAACGATACTCTTATCGATCTATTTGTCATGTGTAGTATAATTTCAATAGGTTCTTTCTTCACCTGAAAATCAGTTATGATTTTGTAAGGTACTACATGCTAAGGTAAATCTTATTGTGAGTGAACTGACTTTTGACTGTATTTACAAAAAAATACAGTTAGTTTCATAAAAGGGGGCCAGAACTACTGACATTGGTTGGGCGAGTTGGGCCATTGGGTCATACTCGTTACTCCACTGATGCACATGGATAAATATTCCCATCGGGTTTTTCATTTTACTTCACAATTAATTTAAATCCTTTTGGACGTTTGATTGACGTTACAAGTGATGAGAAGTAACTTTAAATTAGGTCCTCTGTTCAATATTACACTTATCGGGATATTGAAAGTCTTGAGTCTCGTTACTTTCATTGGACAAGAGTGAAGAGTTGTCCAGTAGGCTAATTGTTACAAGTTAGGACTTAGAGGTGAAATAATCATCGCGTTCTTTTTCTTCCTCCTCCCACTCCCTACTCGTCATCGTCACTGGGCTACCTTTGACCTTGAAAAATTAAAGCCCTTAAACCATTCATTTTTTAATGTTAATTTAATTTTTACATGTATTTGTGGATTATTTTTGTGGTTTTTAATATTTTAATTAATATGTAATATATTATTGTGTTTTTCAATTCACGTGAAGGGGGTCCCAGTCCCAAGGCAACAAAATAAGGTCCACAGACAAGGGTGCCGGGAGAACTGGAAACCTAAGAAAAAATTTTAATGAGAAAGAAATAAAGAAGAATTGGACTTAAGAAGATATAAACAAAGGTGAAAGGTTAGGTGAGTGAAAGGTTCGAAAGTTGTATTTCCCATGAGTAATAATACGTATATATTTTACTCCTCATCTTACAAACTATACAAACGCTGCACTGTTTTTTCTTTCTTTATTTTTTCATACACTTTACACTTTTCAAATCTTAATTATATTTATAATGTATTGTCTTTTGAGGAATTATGATTTTAGAGTATTTGGGTGGAAATCAGAAAGGAATAAGAGACCTATCTGTAAGCCTTCTGAAGCCATTTTATTGCTATGTTATACTGTACGTTACATACTATAGTACATATAGTAACTGCAAAGCAAAGTTCGATCCTTTTTCACTGAATGTAGGAACCGTAAACCTAGATTTAGACCCCTCCGTAGTATAACTCCCCAGGTCTGGTCACTGTTTTAAAAAAAATACCCCCCCCCCCTCCACCGTAATATAGCCCCATTCAAAAAATATAGCTGCATAAAATAAAGAAACTACAGAGCCTGGATCTAGTTTAAAACAAACTTTATTCACATTTGAAGGCCCTAAATAGAAGCTATCACTTGAAATTGAAGTCGCTAATTTCACTCAACAAAGTTTTATTTTTGCTTGCTTATTATTGCTTTTTGCTATAAATTGTTGCTTTCTAACCATATGTCCCCCTGGAATAGAGCCCCACTCTTTTCGGCCGGTTGAAATATTAACTCTCCATGGGGTGCTAAATCGAGATTTAGGGAAATTAAATCCTTTCCAGATTTATAACGCTTAGATTGTTATTGTGTATGGCACTGTGGAAATTCTAGTAAAGAAACTTCTAGGCAAAGTCATGTAGTTTAGAAATGAATTAGTAAATTATTTTTAATATCTTGATGCACACACACGAATAGGCAGGTGACCCATGAACGAATTCCTGCTTTTAGGAAGGTTACCAACAAGCAACAATGCTTTGTTTAAAATATCACGTGCACAAACAATGACACAGTGTATATCTCCTTATCAGGGTACGACGACCCCGGGGTTTTTTTAGTAAAAAACCCAACTACCCAGGGTTTTTTTTTGGGTTTTTAAGGGTTTTTTGGGTTTTTTTGGGGTTTTTTAGGTTTTTCAACTAAGAGTCTATAAGTGGACTCTATGTCAAGCAAAAGTCTACATAACTGGTTTTTCCTCTTTTTAAGGGTATAAATGCAAAATATGCTGTATCTTAATGAGAGAAAAACATTGAGATCGACAGATTGTGAAAATTTTGATTCCTAAAGCTGAGTCAGATCATATGAAGTGGTCCAAATCAATTCGGGTCATAAATTAGATTTTGCTTAAAATTTCAGGAAACGTTCA